>CAEGAD010084125.1:0-64501 GCA_903067055.1 Poeciliopsis paucimaculata | reverse complement strand
CCTTCCAGACCCCTCAGGTCTTCTGGTTCTGGTCTGCTCTGCATCCCCAGAACCAGAACCAAAAGAGGAGAAGCAGCATTCAGCATCTATGCACCAAAAATCTGGGACAAACTTCCAGAAAACTGTAAAACAGCTGAAACACTGAGTTCCTTCAAAAACCCACCTGTTTAGAGTTGGATTTGAAACGTAATCAATTAAAAATTCAATGATGGAACTTGACTTAATGTAATGTTTATTCTATGTCGATTATGTCGATTGTACTAGCAGAAACGTCATCACCTGTAAACCACTTCAGTGCAAAGCAATGATTTCAGCAGGTTTACTTGGAGGTAACCATGGCAACAGGACTGATTTATAGCAACTTTGATAGATCCTGTTTTAATCTTGTTATAAAGCATCATCCTACTGGCTGCGCCTGCAGATGGAAATTGGCCTCCAGCGCTAAATCATACATTTATTTTGAATAATGTGCACTGTACCATTTAAATAAAAATACAAAACGCATTAGAATATCACATAATACTCTTTTCTTTCTTTTTTTTTTTTGACTGTAAATGACCAATTGAAATAATCTAAAGTTATTGGGTTTTTTTTAGCTGTTTGCAGTTGAGTGAACATTTGGAGAGATTTGTTCTTGGCTGACAGTGTTTTAGTAATCACCTCCCAAGCTGATTGCATCAACAATGATAAACAGCTGTGAACAGAGCCTCCATAAAACAGACGGGGAGCAAAACTCCCCTTTTCTATGCGAGAACAAACACAACCAGATCGTAGTTTTTGAGGGGGAGTTTAGAGGAGTTTAATGAGCTGTCGGCGCAGAGAGGCAGGAGTATCTGGGGTTCAAGTTAAAATTATTCCAATTTGGGTAAAACTGTTTAGCTAGAGGATGTGCAAGTGTTAAATCTGCATGCGCCGTTTGTTTCAGTTTACGACGAGAAAGAAAAGTATTTCCTGTATAAACACATGAACTCCTATTATACAAATTATTTGGAAATGGAAGCCGTAATCATCCCGAGCATGAAAGTGTGCGTGTTTTGCATGCTGCTAGCAGAGCTCTTTCAGCAGAGTGGCATCCGAATGAGAGGAGGCCCCCGGAGTGTTTGTGTGGCGTAACGGAGAGCGGCACGTCGACTGATGGGCAAAATAGGAAGGGATACTAAGTGGTCCAAAAGGGGGAGTTCAAAGTCTGTGTGCTGCATATGATTACGGACAACAGAGACAACAGGGAAAGTTGAGGGACTGTGTGTGTGTTAGTGTGCGTGACGGCTGCAGGCAGACGGAGCAGCATGCTAATGAACGCATTGATCTGCTGCAACGGGGAAAAGGACAAACCCGTCACGTTTTAATAGTGTTTCTGTCTCCTCAACTTCAACTTGAATGATCTCATTCTCATTTCTTGTCCTGTTTTATTTATACCTTTTGATTGCTTCTCCCTTTTATGCTCATTAGATTTGTTCACACGTATGAATTATAAATGAAGACGACTCAAAAAACCCCAAAAAACAAGAAAATTCAGAAAAGTCTGAAAAATCAAAATACCCCGAGGCCCACCTCTAAAGAAACAAGTGCAGCCCTTTTTTCTCCTCTACTTCCAGTTGTTTCAATTTTTCCTTAAAAGCGCTTTGGATGCTAATGAAATACTTTATCTAGTTATTACCAGTTGCTGCTACTTTCCAGCTTTAGGGAAACACAAGCTTTATTTTTCACTGATTTGGTAGAACAGCATCACTGGGTTAAATGACTCAGGAGGGGAACGCTGCCCCGCTGCTTCCAAGGATAATAGTCATGAAACACAATTTAAACAATGAAATAGGCTTAGAAATGCTACTGGATGCATATTGCTTCTGTTTTACCTTATTTATTTATTTTTAATCAAACTAACTGGTTTCTAGAGGTAGCTCTATGTAGGTCAACTGGAGACTGTATGATAGCCTTCAGATAAAATATGATATACATTACATGATGTAATTCATTTTAATTCAAACAGAAAAGCAACAACTGTTGCTACTGCTGCTAAAATAACATTATTACTGTTGTGATTCTGATGCATACGTAAAATCAACAGATGTTTTTACATAAACATGCTTTTTGTGGGGAGTATTAGTGTTTTTCTTCTCTGGCTTTTATAAAGTAACTGATGGAGTAAAACAAGTTCAACTTGTCTTCCTTTGTAACAAATAATGTATTTGAGGTTCTGGTTATTACGACACTTTCTCTTGTATCTCATGACCAATTTTATAAACTACTGGAAAGTTATGATGGATAATCGTAGTGAATTTAAACAAGTAGCATAACTTAGCATTAGAATAGCCTGGCTTTATTCATAATATTGCATGAATAGTTTAACACTTTTCCCATCTAGACTAGTTTGCAGCAATTAGCTACTTTAAATTATATCAATATACATAAAAAGTCTCAGAATTAGTCAGAGGTAAGACTTTATCAAAGAGGTGTGAATGAACTGACATGACAGTCATAAACATGAAGGAGTCTTTATGAATGTTTATGACTGTTATAAAGTTTCATTCTGTAAATAATGACACTTTTAGTGCATTAAATCACCATTAAAAGTGCTCACTTTGCATTAAAGTCTCATTATTTACCAAATCATGCAAAGTTGGCACTTTTAATGGCCCTTTAAAGCAACTTTGTATTATGTGTTAGGGTCATTATTTACCGAATGACACGTCATGACAACAGTTGTAAACTTTCATGGAGACTCTTCATGTTTATAAGGTGTTATGTCACGTTTATGACGGTGTCATGTTAATCTTATCCACACCCCTTTGATAACGTGTTAGTCAGAAATCTGTGAAAGTCCAGTTTCACTCGGGAACATCTTTAACCCTTTAAACCTTAAGTTTCGAATCTCCGACTGGATATTTTTACTTATTTTAATTGTACGCAGTTCTTTAAATGCCCTGTGAGTAAATATATATTTGCCCATTCATGCATAATAACTGGAACCTTCAATACATAGCAAGTTGTTTTCGCAATTTACCAACTATTAAGAGACCGCCTCACAGATTAATTTCCCTCTCTGCTCCATCGGGAGTCAAATTACCAATAAGCCAAGATTAGGTGGAAAGCGCAACGTCTCCCCTTTCAGAAACTGTAGGAACTTTTCAGATCGCGCAACGTGTGGCGAAATTACTGCAAATTTGGCTGACTCGTCGCTGCTGCGTTTAGGACTTAAAGATTTAAAGAAGTGATTATAGATATTTATGAAAGCTAAGATTTATCACCAGTCAAACGAGTTGCAGGTTAATGAGCTTTATATTTACCATTAAGAACATTTCTCAATGATTTAAAATTAAGAAAATAATGAAAAGTCCGTTCAGACTACTTCTGTAATTAGGAGGGAGACGTTCTTTTATTTTTAAGAATACTAGGACTATGTTTAAGTTTTCATCAAGGTTTGACTGGTGTCAGAGAAAGGGCTCTTATCCAGACTTTTGAGTCAAGTCAAGCAAGAATTTGTGAGTGAGAAAACAAAGAGGGTTTCGAAGTTTTAGGACACATCAGTTCAGCTACAGAAAGAGGAAAATGCCTAATCTGTCCGGATCTCGTCAAACAAATTGTCTCGGCTCAGCCAGCGAAGGAATTTCAGCCCAACATCTGTTCAGAAATCCTCAGGAAATTCATACAAAGATGGAAATAATGAGCACAAAAATATTTATCACAGCCAGAATGTCACAAGCTAATCTGTCGTCTGCTTCGCCTGGACTCTGAGTCAGCAGCCGTCTTCTTCTGCAGGGGAATAAAAAAAGACATGTCAGTGGCCTGATTGCAAAGCATATGCTGATTTTTGATGTCTGGCCATGTTTCATTACACAGCCAATGAGAAAAATGGAATCCATTTCTGTTTCTACCACATTGTTTTAACTTGGAAGACACATTAAATGTTCCTGCTCGAGCTGGCTGCACTTTCAATCAATCAACAAAACGTACCTTTCACAGTCTCACTCTTTATTTTTGATCTTTTACTTTAGAGAAAAGACTTAAGAGATGCTTTGACTTGTATAAACACACTTCTTCCAAGTTAGAGAGTTAGAGGAGACCAAAGTATGTGAAAGGTCAGCTTGAAATCTGCTTGTTTTTTAATTACCACATGACCCTGAAGTGGCTCGTCTTTGACGCGACTCTTTTGTTTTAATTTAAATTAATATACCTCGTATAAAAGCAGCTTTCATGTCGAGTTGCTGCATTGTGTGCATAGAAAAGGGGAGTTTGTGCAGACACCAGAGAGAAAGCTGCCCATTGTTTTGAAGCGTTGCTGCTGTTATTGCACTGATCTCTTTGTTTTGGTCCAGGGTTTGTAGCTGCAGGCTTGGCAGAACAGCACGGCCTCCTGGATCCCTCAGCTGCAGCCTTTTCTGTCTCTCTTCCTCTCTCCTACGCGCCTCTTCGTAACAAGACGCTGTGAATAGCTTCGGTTGTTTCTTCCTATATATTCAAAAAATAAAAACCTCTCTTCCCTTGCTGGGAACATGATTATCTCTCAGGAAAAGCAGCGCCTCCCTGTAGTTTTATCTGGAGAGTAATAAAACTTGTTTATGAAATTTCCAAACAGAGGTCTGGGAGTTTTATGGTTTCTGGTAGTATATTTTAAGGGCAAGAGAATAAACCCACAAATACAGGCTGGGGAGCAAAATCCTCCTGTTTGACTGCTGTTGCAAATAATGTGATAATAAAAGACTCAATGCATGAGTTAATATTGCTCTCGTCAACATAACAGTTTTGTGGTGTCAGAGTTGTTGTACTTCAGATTAAATATTTGATATTCTCAGTTGTACTTGGTTCTGCTTTATGTTTACATTTGAGATGTTCATCTTTTATCAGCCTTTCATGTTGCATTATTAAAGATGTGACAATGGCTGCCGCCGTTTCTGTGTGCAGATTTTTTTTAAAAACAAGGCTGTGACACAGACACACTCAGCAAAAAGCAGCGAGTCGATTCTCACTAAGCTGCACAAGCCTGGACGAAAATATGGATTTATTACTTTTGAAGCTGTTGAGTCAGTAATTTGACTTAAACTGCATTTTCTTACTCTTAATATTTGCAAGTTGTTTTGTGAAATTTGATTCCAGATTGGTGAAATTTTTTTGTAGAGCGAAGAGGATTAGGGCCACTGGGAAAAAAAATAAAACAGTTTCTGACTTTAATCTCAGAATTCTGACTTTAATCTCAGGATTAAAGTCGTAATCAGAATTCTTTAATCAGAATTTAATCAGAATTCTGATTAAAGTCAGAATTCTGACTTTAGTTTCAGAAGTTTGACTTTAATCTCAGAATTACGACTTTAATCTCAGAAGTTTGACTTTAATCTCAGAAGTCAGAATTCTGGCTTTATTCTCAGAATTCTAAGATTAATGTCAGAATTTTTTTTTTTTTTCAGTGGCCCTGATTCTCTTCCATAATTCTACAGAAAATGCATCTTGGGAAACTAAATACCTAGGTGGCTTTTCCGAAACAGCCAATCCTGGAGCGGCATTAATTTCCCTTGCCCTGATTGGCTGTAAAACATAGAGCAGAGATAAGAAAGCCTTTTGAAGTTGTCTTTTCCAACTTCAACCATGAATGCATGGTAATATAGTTGGTGTTTGAACTATTAAACTAGGCAGTTTTAAGCATTTTAAGAGGCTGTAATCTCCCTGTAAGACGCATGTCTAAACAAACACCTGCACAGATTTTTCTCTGCAAATGAGTCTGCAGGTAAAGTACCTTAAAGATTGATCACATCTGACGGACAGCAAACAAGAAAACTGTTGGTTGAAACAGTGCAGAGGATCTTAAAACTCCTTCAGGAATGTGGATCGACATGAAATACAGCAAAAGATATTGATTTCTAGTCAGCCGCATCTTAAATCCTGAGGAAGTACAAACAAAAGAGGAAGGTTGTCGTAGGTAAACATCACTAAGAAAGGCGTCAGAGAGTCAGGACAGAAAACTGAAAGCAGCAGAGGAAATGCACAAGAAATAAAGTGAGCAGGAGGAAAGCTCAGTGTTTATGACCAAACTGCAGGAAGTGGCATCTACATACAGAAAAGCCAAACTAGATCCATCATTAACTCAGAAATAAAAGAAAACAAGGTTTCAGTGTGTTATGCAGTTACATTCTGTAGTTCAGCGATGAATCAGCTTTAGTTGATGTTTGGTGAACTCCCATTAAACTGCAGAAAATGGGCGTTAAACCTTTTTTCCTTACTCTTGCTCTCTTTCATTGCTGACAGAGCAATGAAACAAGTAGACTGTCATAAAAATGATGCGCTTTGATTATTGGTAGTTTTTATTTTCTGACATAGAGCACGTTTCCTGTCTTGGATAGAATGTTAAAATGTTGAAACGATTCACATTTTCTGAGAATATCTTGATGCTACAAGGAACTGTGGAACCTGGAGCTTATGAATGAAGTGTGTGTGTTTGCTGCATACGACTCTAAATCTGACTTTCTCACTTTGTGAAAAGTCAATAAATCACAAGTTTTAAGCAATACCTTATCTTACATGAGGAAGTGAAGTGTTGTCATCGTGGAGTTGCCATTTGTTTGTTTTCATTTTGATATTCAGAATAAAACAAACATGATAAATATAGTAATAGTTAAAGATTAAGTTAATTATCTGATCAGCTCGTCAGCCTGTAGTTAGTTGTTTCCCAGACATTCAGTTAAAGCCTAAAAGTTATTTTAAAACTGTACTTTCTGTATAACACTGTTTGTTCTTATGTGTTCATTCTTTTTCTTAAGATGGAAAAGTACTGGAGCATTTTTCTCCTTTAAATAGCAACGTGCAGCATCATGTGGGGGAGGGGCAGTCAGAGAAAACGAGAGACTTTCTCTTGTCTCTCTTCAAACGGACTTTCAACTACGGAAACAAGATGAAGAATATTCTCGCTTTTTAAAGCTGTTGATCTTTAAAACTCGTTTTTTGAGTTTGTCTGCAGACTCAGCTGGATTTCCTCAGAGAGATGTTTTAAAACATATGCAGAAAAGACTCGGCGGTTTTCATGTTTATGCATAAAAAAGAAAAAGTATAATAAACTTATGATCCTACCTTCACTTTTTTGTCTAAACTTTGTGTAGGAAATTTAGTTTTGTCTTATTGTGCTTTTTTGTTTATCAAAATTGTGTTGTTTTTTTTTAAGGTTAAAAATAACCAAAGTGAATAAATAAATCTGATTGACAGCGATGCATGGATGCAAAAGGCCACAGCTAGGATTAATGGCATTAATTAAAGACGGTGAATTAAACATTAAAGCGAGCGGCTGCAACAGGTTCTGTCTGTTTTCGTCTGTGATGTTGTGGTTCTGTATCTTGTTTAGGAGCTGCTGCCGTGACTGGCATGTTTGTTTTATTCATACAATCCCATTGATTTTTGGAGCCGGCCCTCCTCTCTGACGCCGCTGCTGCTGTAATGAGATCAGCGAGGTTTGTTTATCGCTAAACTTCTCGTGGAAACGGGCAGGTCCCCGGGTTATTTCAGGTCACCGAAACGGCTCGGCAGACATCCTGTGGTGATTGTTTGCATTTGCGTACGTGACTTAAAGCGATGATGAAATGATGCTGTTCTGTTCAGGCGTGAGGTATGCGAGCTTAGCACATGCTTTTGATCCGACAGCAGGCGGGTTCTCGGGGACTCTGTGGTTATCGCTGAGCTCTGTGTGTGTGAAAACGGCTCTTCTTTTCAAATGTCACGTCAGGTCATGAGCAAACTGTCGGCGTTTATTTTACCTCTTTACCTCGGTTTGTTAAACATTTGTTATTTAAAGCGGCTCCAATAATTACAAAGCGTTTCACTCAGCTTTCTGCTTTTCTTGTTAATCCCTTCTTTCTTCCTTTCTTCCTTTTTCCTTTTTGTCCTTTTTCTTTCTTTTTCTTTCTGTCTTTTCTTTCTGTCATTATTTTTCTTTCTTTCTCCGTTTCTGTCTTCCTGTCTTTCTTGTCTTTTTTTTACTGTCTTTCTTTCTTTCGTTCTCTTTCTTTCTTTTTCTTTCTATCTTGTGTCTTCTGTGTGTCTCTCTTTCTGTCTTTCTTTCTTTTTCTTTCTTTTGTCTTTTCTTTCTGTCGTTATTTTTCTTTCTTTCTATCTATCTTTGTCTTTTTTCTTTTTTGTCTTTTTTCTTTCTTATTTTCTTTCTTTTATTCTGTCTTTCTTTCTTTTTCTTTCTATCTTTCTGTGTGTCTCTCTTTCTGTCTTTCTTTATTGTTCTTTCTTTCTGTCTCTCTTTCGTTTTTCCTTCTCTCTCTCTCTCTCTATCCCCAACTTTCAACCTCTAACGGCAGTTAAGTGCAGCCTAACCACAATAATTACAAGGCCTTACAGCAACAAATCAAGTAATGAGGAAAACAATTACTTATCTCTCCCCTCTGTTTTTCTCTCATTCACTCATTCTCCCTTTTTGTTAATTCAGATTTAAATCGCCTCCATGATTATTCTGCAGCAAACAGCCAACAAGAAATGAAATGTAATTAATTTCAACAGCTGACGTTCTCTGTTCTGTGTTTGGTGTTTGTTTGCAGTAGTTGTCTGGATTAAAATGAGGTTTTGTGAAGCTGTGGTTTGTTTACCAATGTGCAGATGGAGTATGTTTTGTTTGAACTTCAAATGAAGCATTCTTGTCTAATAAATACATCCTTTCACATGGCTAAAGTGCAAAACAGCAGCATAATTTCTCTCTGATGTTGTTTTATACACACTGAGCTGTTTTTGCATTTGATTTGATGAAAGAAATGTTTAAAATAACCCTCTTTATGCAGATTTTAATAGAAAAGAGTCAGATCCAGTGTTTTGGGCCATGATTTCACTTAATCATTATTTGCTGCTGGTGTTGAAGCCAATAATAATAAAACACATAGTTACTGTTGCAGTGTGAATATTTACCTTCTTAAAATATTTTAATATTAATTTTAAACATAAATCTGCTTCTTGTGTGTTAAAAGTTAGTAAACAACCTAGAAGTGAATTTATTTAGCAACAAAATTACTTGTTTGCATGATTTAACAGCCTTTCTGCCATCAATTAATATTAACTATTATTTTTAAAAGCATCATACCACTGTTTCTGTAGGAGAAATTAAGTCAAATTATATGATGCAAACATTTTAAAACCTTATTAGATTGTTTGTAATAGTGCAGTAACAAAGTTAGCATTGCTAACTATCAGCTGCTTGTACTTTCTAGATGTTCAACCTGACAAATAACGGTCAATAAAATAATTTACTTTTGTATTAAAATTGAGATTATAATTCTTTTCTAAACTACCAAGTTTTATTAATTTTTTTTTTTCACACTGAGCAAGCTAACGGTATCAGTCTGTACATATATATATATTTTTCAGACATTAAGTTCGAACTGAACAAATTGTGAAAATTAATTAATAAAATGTGCATCTAATATTTTAATGAAATAAATTAAATTAGCATACAATGGTTCTTAACGAGTTAAATTAGCATTGAGCTAATTTTAACAGCAGATGAAGTAGAATATTAGTACATTATTAGGTAGAGACACGAGTGAAGTAAAAAGTTATTTTAGAAAAATTAAATCAAAAACATGATGGAAACGTTTCTAAATTGTTTACATATATTAGGCCGTTAATACATGTACAAAGATATACTAGATAGTACATTTTCTTTATAATGGGTGATATTTTTCAAACCATTAGCACAGTTGTAGCTAAAGAACAGCCTGCTGTGTCTGTAAGTAGCTAAATAAACATATTAAAGGGAGATTTTTGGTTTGGTTTATACTATTTTTATCTGCGTGGTTTGCAAGATTAACTTTTCTTACTGTGACAGAAGTTTTCCAGATTGTAAGTTTTGCTGTCAGTCTTCCAATATTTCTAAATCCTTTATGCTCTTTGAGGTAATGGTTGAAAGTTCAAAAGAATAAAATAAAGCTTTTATTATCCAGTCTTCCTGTTGCTGCAGAAGATGCTTGTTTTCTAATGTAGCAATTTTTTACATTATAAACTACTTGGTGGGTGAATCCTCCCCCAATATCTGCTGCAGGAGTGAAACTGAAGCGGAATCAGATCAGTTCCAGCTCTGGATAAAACCATCTTCATGTCTTCTTTTGTTTTTCCAGACCAACATCCCGTTCCTCCAGAATGTCCTGTCCAACAACCAGTTCCTGCACTCCACCGTGGACACCCAGTTCATTGATGAGAATCCAGAACTGTTCAACCTCAAACCCACTCAGAACCGAGCGCAGAAGCTGCTGCACTACCTGGGTCAGTGTGATAATCGCCTCATGATCAAACCAGGACATTAGAGTTTTCCTGATCAGGACAGAGGGCTTGCTGTGCTTGTAGTTCAGGCGGTCAGATTGCAGAGCGAAAGCAGGTTTCTGTAAGCACAAATTGAAGGTTAATAACTCGACGTGCGTCTGGAACAAAGTCTTCGGTTCATGATTGCTTTTGTGACTTCAGAGTTGTGAAATATATTAACTTTCAAGAGCTAAAGGCATGATTTCTTTTCAAACTCATAAACGAGAGATTTTCATATTTTCTAAGCAAAAAATAAGACCTGATTTACAAAAACAAATCAATGGCATAAATAAAATGCCTTGCAGCAAGCCTTGGGTCGTAAGAGAATTCAATATTTGTGCTGAATACTTCTACAAAAGGAGGCGTATGCAAAGAGAAATAGCAATGTGCATTTTGCATTATTTGTTTTTGTGCTTTGTGTTGGAGTGCATTCAACATGTTTCACTTATTTTGGTATCCAGGTCATGTGATGGTTAATGGACCGACCACACCTATCCCAGTAAAGGCGAAGCCCTCCTCCACAGACCCGGTCATCCCAGCTGTCACCGTGGGTACGTCTGTCACATTTTCCCTAATGATGATGTATAGTTAATGAAATATATTTACAAAATGTGCCGCAATGCAAGTTGGTGTCACTGAATCATAAACAATCACTTCACAATGAATCATCCCTGCTGAATTATTTACATTTTCTCTGCGGAAGAAAAAAAAAAAGAAGAGAAAGATATGCTGGAAGAGAGAGTGAGGGGACTTCATTCCCCAGAGGCCTTAGAGCTAAAAAATTAAAGACTTGTAGATCTACATTGGAGGAAAGCACCCACCAAAAGACAAATGGGTTTGTCGAGCCGTCCGATAGCTGCAGGCAGAGAGAGGCCTTCCTGAACAACCCGGTTTCGCTCTCTGGGAGGCGAAGGGTTTTAGCCCTCAGTGCTCCGCTGAGCAGTGATCACAGCTCTTTGTTCTCCAAGGCAGAAGTTCTCCACTTTCCTTCCTTCTCTGCACAGCTGACATGTTGGAGGGGAGAAACGGCGAGCTTTCTGCGCTCTTGGAGCTACTTAAAAACTCTGGAGTGCAGCGCTGAGGGTTTTCTCCCCTCTTTCTCTTTCTAAACCACGAAATCTTTTATTATCCCACAGTTATGCAACGTTCATTGTGGAGAAATCGTTTATTCTTTTAGTGGTTTAGTCAATGTTTGTGAAAGGTCTTACAGAGGTTGTTCTTTGGTATAAATATTAACTCAAAGAAAAATACCTGCTGCAAGAATCGGTATGAAGTAATGCAGTAAAGCTCTGATGCAACGCCTGAACTGAAGTAGAGTCAGTAATTTTGATTTTATCTAAAGTATTGGGAGCAAATTATATTTGACTGCTTTTAAGTAAATTTGGTTAAATAAACAGAATCATAGTTTGGATTTTAGGTCTTTTACATACTTTTAAGTTTTAATTTTAAGTCTCCATCGGAACCTCAGAGTTTTGTATGCCTGCATTTGTATTATTACACCCACATAACACAATCTGCTGTAATATTTTCTAAATTGCCATATGTTTTGGGGATATTGAGACACTTTATATTTATCTGTAGGATTGCAAAGTCAGGTTTTGTGTTTGGTAGAAGTTGAAAAGTAAACATCTCAGAGGTTACTGTTTTAATTAAAGGAAGTTGAGAACTTATGATATTTAATATTTTTGTTTACTCGTTAGCCGTTAATGGCATTAACCCTTTCATGCATGAATTATGATCCTTTAAGTCAGGATTTTTTCCAAAGTGTTTTTTATTTTCTTAAGGCATAACCCCTAACCCTAAAAATTTTGTAAAAAGAAAAGCAATTTTTTTCAAGGTGATCAATTTCTCCAAATACAAAGTTATTTGGAAAATCCATCTGTGGTGTTATTGTTGCTGTTGCCAAGTCCTTTTGGACTCTAACGGTCCGGTACAGATGATGACATTTCCATTTTAAAGACTTGTTTGTTGGACTTAAATTGACTTATCAAAAATAAATTCTTTGAATGTGTCATGGCACTGGAATGAGTTAAAATCCTCCAAAAAATCTTTTTGGAAAGCATGAAGAAGTATTTATCTAAAGTTTGTCTCTCAAGCTCCACATTGTCACATTTACTTGTGATATTTTCAGGATTCATGGGGTTTTATTTTGTCCTGCAGTTTGAAATAAATTCATCTTCCTGTTTGGTCAATATCTGCATCGACATGCTCCATAATCATGGATTTAAAACTAAATAATGTCAATAACATGCATCATAATCGAGCCTGACTAATTGTATCTGACATCTAAAAACATGCTCAGAAGGACGAGTTGGGATAATTTCCGAGGTTTGTGTTTCCGCTGGGTGTTTTTCTCTCATCTTGGATATGCAGATTATTTCTGGTGTTTAAAGCATTTATTGCCCGTCTCGCTTGTTGCACAAAACACACACACAGGAACAAATTAAAGACACTCGAGCTGTAATGGATACAGTATGAACAAACACCACGTCGTCAGCGTTGTGCACAAACTCACCTACTGTAAGCAGCTGATGAGGCGGCGGTATGCAGCACAGGCGGCGCTCACAGGCATACCTAAAGCCTGGTAATGAGATTTGTAATGTGCTTATATCCCTTCTTTCATTTGACGGAGGGATTGGGAGAAGAGAGGGATTAGGCCTGTATTATCACACTCTGTCTAAAGAGGCGTGGAGGAAGGGAAGGACAGGGACATGGAAGGAGAAACGGACTATGATGGGAGAATCAGACGCCGGCGTTTAATCTGTGGAGAGAAAATGGTTCATTGGAGCTGGAATGGATGTTCGGTGAAATTATTTTCATATGTTTCGTCGACAGTTTCACAACCATGACTTTCTGTTGGGGTTTTTTTGTTTTTAAATGTGAACAACGCAAAATATTGAGTAACTGAGTCTGTAGTTCTTAGAACCGCCTTTCACTTCACTTTGATTTCTGGAGGCAAGTCTCTTCTAGCTCGAACTTGGACAAGATAGTATCTCAGCAAATATGAATTTTCA
This sequence comes from Poeciliopsis paucimaculata, assembly GCA_903067055.1. NCBI lineage: Eukaryota > Metazoa > Chordata > Actinopteri > Cyprinodontiformes > Poeciliidae > Poeciliopsis > Poeciliopsis paucimaculata. Next base: position 51,221 of record CAEGAD010084125.1, on the reverse strand, counting down.
AGCTTTGCAACAGATTTTCAATTGGTTTTAGGTCTGAACTTTGACTAGGCCAGTCTAGAACGTTGAAAAACATTGATGTAAGCCGTTCCTTTGCCTCTGTCTCAAGAGATTTCCTCCATTGTTGTTCTGAATTTAGTTCCCTCTATCGTCCCATCCACTTTGACCAGCTTACATGCCATTGCTGATAAAACGCCCACAGCAACAAGCTGCCACCGCCATGTTTCACATATTGTCTTGTCTGACCACAACTCGCTCTGTGTTTCCTGTTTTCACTTTATAAAGACCTAAAAATGAAATTAGACAACAGTAGAAACATAAATGGTAAATGTTAAAAAAAAACATATCAGGCAAAAATATCAACAAGATGACGGTACTCGCCAAAACAAAGCATAAGTAGATCCTTAAAATAAACTTATGTTATAAGCATTTCATATCATTCTATTGATATCAAACTGTTTATTTTGTTTTTTTTGTTTTAAACATCAGATATTCTACCGAGGTGGTAGTTTCTGATTTATCCACACTTTTCCCACCACCTTGTTTATTTTTAAGCAGTTATGAGCCACTGTGGCAAAACGTGAAACTGCTGCTGCGCCAGGCACGCTTCAGATCGTTGCTAGGTAACCAAAGAGCGAACGAGCGAGTGAGTGAGTTGCTAGGTAACCAAACGGTGAGTGAATCCATTGATTCCCCTAAACGTACTTAGCTGTCCTTGATAGGCTGAGCAGCTAAAGCTTTTCCTCTGCCTACATCTCCCAGAATGCTGTGCTGTTCTGGATTGGAGCTCAGTGAATATTCTATATCAGATGTATTATCTATTGGTATTGATCAGGATATGTATTGTGAATGATTTATTGATACGCCTGCTTACACTGAAGGATAAGCCACAGAGTAAAACCTGAAAGCTTCTGTTTTACAGCTAACAATAAATTAATTTGTACATATAACAGTTTTTGTTGGACAGTCACATGCGTTACTATCTCCGATTTATCTCTTGTAACATATTGCACTTTGGATTAAATGTTAAACCGGCACTCTGTCAGCATAACTTTCAAACTGTGAAGGTTTTCTTCAGTTTTTGTGCTATCGGTGCAACCTGCACTGTTTAAATTCAAGCCTTAAGCAAGCAGGTGGCCTGTAAGCAGCTGCAAATTCGCTTTTACCTTGGGCCAACTTGGATTAATGTTTGGGTAAAAAATATACAATGTCTTCAAAAATACAAGAGATGGGGGATAAATTCCAAGAAATACCTTTATTCTTTTGAGAAGATTAGGAATGATGACTTCAGTGCTACTTTTTTCAGACAGAGCTTCTTTAATACTCAAAGTTAATTTCGTTCGAAGTAGGATTTGTGATCTGAAATGTTCCCTCGGTAGTTTGATGATTTCAGGATTATGGATGTTGGTCCTGCACACCTCCTTCGAATTATTGCCGGGGTTTATTTAATGGAGAACATCTCCAGGTTAATCACCACAGGTCTGGGAGCCAACTTTGACAAAAAATGACCAATAAAAATGAACCGCTGCTTTCTTCGCCTGCTATTTAATGCATCGTTTCCATTTTTACGACGGTGTTGAAGCAGATCGAATTAACCTATTTTTCTGCTCCTTTGTAGTTCTGGATCCTTTCTTTTGCCGTCTTCAAACACTTGCTTTGGCTTTGTGCTTCTTCATTTTTTTATTTTCTTCACTGCAAACATTGTCGGTAAACTTTAAAAAGGAGTCGGTTTCTGGCTTTGCTTTCTGAAATCTAAGGCTACTGATTCAAACTCACTTTAGTTGTTTTTTTCCGCTCTTCCACACCTCCCATTGCAGTAAAATGTTTTCCCAGGTCACGCCCTAGCAGCTCAGGGGAATTATTTAATATATTTCGTAAAACAGCATCACTGTGTAGCTTATTTTAACAAACTATTTCAATGCATCTGACTTTAGCGAAGCATTGATTACCCAAAATGCGCTGAAATTCAAAGAGACATCATCCATTAGGGGTGATTGTCACTCCAAAGGTTCCAGAATGCGTGAGGTCTGTGTTTTATTTTCTCTGGGCGTTCTGGAGCTGCAGCAGGCAGGTGAGGAACGTCAGGAAGAGCGAGGAATGAAGTGACACGAGAAGCGAAGTGTGCGCAGAGCAACAGAGGGAGTGAGAGTCGGAGAGGCTTTCAATGGAAATGAGACGAGATGTTTGTGTGCAAGTGGGTCAGCGACCTTGTGGGACTTGTTTCTTTTCACTATATGTTGTATTTTGTTTAATGCAACATATGAATTCACTCCATTACTGATGTTTTCTGGGATGCTGTCAGATCTAGACATCATTGAATGCGAAGGCACTGCAGTCCCAGAGCATATGAACCCTTTTCTTCTTTATTGTGCTGAGACACAAATGTCATGCAGACACAAGTGGTGACACAGGAAGAAATTACATGGATGAGAATTAATCGTTGTACCTGCACGTTTTCTCCAAGGACACTTGTATTCTTGACGGGTTCGCCTGTTTCTATTAGCAGCAGGACACTTCAGAGCTCACCAAACCTTTTACTCTTTAATCAGCGTGTTAGTGTGGTAGTTATCAGAGAGGGTACAACGTAAAAGACAAAACCAGTCTATGTGCATATTTGCTGCATACATTTTTTTGATCTCCAGCTGCACTACAGTAGAGATAGTGGGAGTAGAGAGCCGGTTCTTAGTAGCTCTGATTTTTGGACTTAAGTTGCCTGCTTAGCGATACCGCTTTTCGGTTCCAGTAATGTGTGACGTATTTCCACGATGATGTATTGTTACACTCTCCGTACTCTGATTGAGAAAATATCCAAGATGGCGTCATGGCAGAAGTTTGGAAAAATATGGATCCATTTCACAAAGTTGCAACACGTTCAGAAATTTAATAACAATAGAAGGAAGAAATACTGTCAACATCCTTAAACAGTTGACCGCACAAAAAAAGCAACTGATTTGTATGAATGTAAAGTGCTTGATTTGTTGCTTAGCAACACCGTTGACACTCAAGCTTATGTTGCGTTCACAGGAAACACGTTTCGGGCATGTAGTTTGTGTTCAAAGTCTATGTTGAGGTGCTTTTTGTGCGTCTAGAATGGCGCGATTTGAAGTGTTTGGAGCGTCTTGAGCTTTTGAGGCGTCAGGCACGTCCAACATGTCCGATGAAAAGGCCGGCGACGGAAAACAACAGCCAGAGCGATTTGGACGCGCCTCCACATGGGTTTTGAATGTAAACCCAACGTGTGAAACTCTAGGTGCGAAACGTCAGACGCGTTTTTGACATGTGTAATGCATTTGGTGTTAACGCACCATTAGAGCTCAGATTTCACCTCCTAATTCAGTGAGAATTGATATGACAATAAGAAATTGTCTTATCAGTTCCCATTTCTAGCTCTGTGGCCCTGCATCTTGAAGGAGAACCATGTTGGCGACATCTGCTGATTGTTGTTAAAGCTGAACTGTAATGAACTGGAAATGCCAGGATTTCTCACGGGAATTCAAGTGAAGTTTTTGTTTTTCTCTGCAGAAGCTTTTAGCTGTTCAGCTTGTATGTGAGCGTTGGAAGCTCACTAGAAATGGTCGGTCAGCGTTCAGCGATTCCCATCCCAGCTTTCCTCAGGGAACGGATTCTGATTTTTTCCCCCCCTGAAACACTCATAATGGATGGGATGTGGTTCACTTCTTATATCCATTTGCAATACATCGCTTTAAAACAAAAAGAAAAATCTGTATTTACAGATGCTTAACATTTATTCATTTAGTGTTCCTGCAGTTTTATGGTGATGGTTGCATCCTAAGTAAAAACAGGGAAACACAAATTTTATCAGGTGGAAATTAGTTTTGCTTTGTAGCTTCTGTGGGGGGAAAAAACCCTGCATAATTGACTGTGTTGACCTGAATGTTTGGTGAGCAACGCCATGATGATTCACATTTAGCTCCAGGAATCTGGAGGTAAATTAAAATTTCTTCTCTCCCAAATATTTAGTCCTTTATATCCTGCTTCCCGTTTACACTTAACGTTTATATAAAGTGTAGAAGATGACATATGACCTTTTTTTTCTTTCTGACACTAAACGTTTCCTATATTAGGTGAGTTAGGATAACCAGCATTATTTGTATTTGCAAAGTAAAACTTTTTCCAGCATTTAATACACTTGATCTGTATGATGTGGGTCAAATATTTATGATAGTCACTGCAAAACATTGACTTAATTCTCTTTAAACCACTATGTAACTAATTAGATGATGTTTGGGATCAAACTCAGGAGATATGGGCTTTCCAAAATGGTTGAAAATCATAAACACAGAATCAAAATATGTAGCTTGCAAAAAATCCCAGAGGGAACAAAATTGAAGAATCAATCCTGATTGGTTTGATTTGTTTGAATGTTGAATATTTCTCACTGAAAAACGCTAATATGAACATATTTATAATTATATTACCAGCTGAACATGAAAACAAAAAATTTCCTCAAAACTGAAGATATAATAATATTATTATGTCTTTTTAAATGTTTTGTGATGGATAGTTCTCAAAACTGCAAGTAATTAGAAATTTTAAAAAAAGCACAGTGCTCCAGATTTAGTGCCATCTTATCTTAAAGTTGTAAAGTTACTTGCGTTTCTACATGCATAAAATCCAAAGGAAAACATTCGTGTGAAAGAATAATGACGCAAAAGCAGTTTTCTGAAACGTTTGTCAGTTTTTGATGTTTTTGAGCTGAGGTGCAGAGAGAATTACCTTCTGAAGCAGCTCGGTTCATCTAAGATTTGCAGGAATCAGTCGTGACGGATGTGATCCATCTTGCAAGCCTTTAGACTTTCTGCTTGAGGCCTAAACTCAAAAGGTCCGACTTATCACCTTCCTAGTGAGCGAGTCACTGCTGGGCTTCAGGGGCTTCAGTGAACAACAATACTCCATCATACGCAACCCACCGCTGCTTGAGCAAAAATAGGTTTCAGGGAAAATTCTGTTCTTCATTTTAAATTAGGATTTAATAACATGAATACTGAATATCTGGAGTCTATTTAAATTCAGTGAAACTGTAATTATTCCATAAATTGTGCAGGCGTTGTTTAATTCTGGATTGATTGTAGTTCATATGTTCAATTTGTCAGATTAGAAGAACATTTGGAAATAACGTTTAAGGAAGTGTTAAACATACTTTTTACTAAGTGAATATTTCTGTAGTTAAATGGGGTTTTTTTATTCGACTGTAATTTCCTAATCTTAAAATCTTAGTTGTAATCAGAAAATTATCATAACAGAAGTAAAGGCTAGAAAACATCAATGTGTAAATGATGTACATAGTTACTGAAATAATTTAACTTTTCAACACTATTCTAAAATATCGAGCGACTGTTTCGTTATGCATCCGAGTTAAATCTGGGTACAAAGGTAACAACACAACAAAAAACACAGGTTTATCCATTTAAAAATAATAACACAAAAGCTATTTAACACAGTAACGCTAGGTATAGAAAAAAAATCACTATTTTTTCACTATTTTTCATTAAAATGAACCCAAACTGCTCTGATATTTTTCTGTGAAAATTAACTTCTTTAGAAACTTAAATAACTTTTCTTCCCAGGTGAAATTTGATCAACTGACTTTAATTGTTCTGTAATATCGCCGTTTACTCAAGACAGTTTGTGTCCCAACACCACTTTGGTTTCATTTACCAAATAAACAGCAGTAAATTAAGTCGAGGGTGTTGCTTTGATTTAGTAATTTGGTCTGAAATTCACGAGTCCTGTGTTTCAGGACAGACTCTGGAGTCGGGAAGGAAGGATATAGCGCTTGTAATTTATTGACTTGCAGCTGTACTGTGCATAAAATGTGATCCTGGCACAGACACTGGCAGCTAAATTTATTAGTTGGCAGCTATAAATTACGACTCAAACGTAACTACGGAGCAATGTCTTCCTATATATAGCTTTTGTAAGTACATTTAAATCCATAAATAAAGTTTAAACCCCAAATAGTTCATAGTTATAATATATACAGCTCTGAAAAAAATTAAGAGACCACTGCTCTAATAATCCTCTTTATAGGTATGTTTGAGTAAAATGAACATTGTTCTTTTATTCAATGAACTACTGACTAAACTACTGCAGAAAATGAGAAACGATCTAAATAATGAAAAAGACTCAGAGCTTCCAGACTTCAAATAAAGCCAAAAAAAAAAGTTCATATTAATTTAGAAACATACTAATGTTTTCACTCAGGAAGAGTTCAGAAATCAACATTTGGTGGAATAACCAGGAAGCTCTTAGTTTTTCATTTTTCTCTTCAAAAATACACATTTTAAGAAATAACATGTTCATTTTGTGAGAGAGTTGGCAGCAATGTAGTTCCCTTGTGCCTTTTCTACATCAATGGATCTAATGGTGAAGAATAAATTGTCTTGATTTCTATTGATTTTGGACCAAATTTTGAGTCTGCTAGTGAATTGGACCAGTTTCTAAACTGCCTTAAGATATTTTTATTTTAAATTTTTTAGTAATTTGGCTGTGTTTTAATGAACCGTACTGAATTAGCATGAAGAAAATCACAAAGGAAAGCGGATTTATCAGTCACTTTGTTCAGCAGATGGCAGGATGAGCTGTTCTTTTAAACTCTTTTAAGGAATTGCTGCGGGCTTCTGCATCCGTCTGTCGGGTCGTCTTAGCAGATCCGCAGGGTGGAGACGGAGACTCCAGCCCTGTGAGGAATGTCAAGGACGGAGGGATGGAATGACATTGAAAAGACGGCGCAGAGAAAATGACATGCAGAGACGCCGGGTAGGAAGGAAGTGTGAGGTTTTCAGACTGTGTGTTTATATGTAAGTGGGTCAGTTGGAAAGAGCAGCATCCACATGGGACTTGTATCTTTTTTACTTCTTTTGTTCTTGACTCCATGAGCGGACAAAAGCACTGAAATGTTGACTGTTTTCCAGGAAACCTTCACATTCAGAGGACGTTGTAAACTGTAGTCCCAGGATGCTGCCTCTCTGTCACAGGCCACTCTGGCAGCAAAAACCAGTTTAGCTAAAAATACTCAAAATTGACAAACAAAGCGTTGGCTATGAAACATTTATTGTTTGCTACCAGCTTTGTTTAACAGATCTTAATGGGTTTGCATGTCTGTGTGCTTCAGAGCTCATCCAACCTGTGTGTGAAGCTCATGTTTTGTGGATAAATACACTAAGCTAAGCTCGTGAAGATGATTTGTTTTCCCTGACAGACAGGTGGAGGGCATCTAAACAGGCAGCCATCACCTCATTAACTGCTGTAATTGATTGAAGACAGTACAGAAAAGCTAAATTCAGATTCTAGGAAGGTAACGCTTCAGCTTGGGATTTAATTACATGGTGGAAAAGAGAGAATCAAATTAAAGGGCAGCCATCTTGATATACTGGAACCGATTTCTTTTCATGCAGAAAACGTATATAGTAGCACATTTGGTTACTTTCTGTTCTCCACTTCATCACATGAGTCACTGAAACCAATCTGAATATAGCTGTAATTGGAGGGTGAGTGTATCTGGTAAGTCATACGCCTCAAGCTTACGGTTGATTAAAATATGAAGAAAAAAACTTAGCAATGTCAGTTTATATTTAGGGTGAAACACTTTATGCTCAATTACTTCGTCATTAATATTGATAAAATTATCTTTAGTATCTCATTTTGTTAGAATTAAATATGCACAGATAATTCAAATAAATGTGTTTTATTCTGCTTTTAAATGTAAGGATTTATAAACATAATAACTCACTTGGTGTATTATTATAACATTAAATTATAGATTATTTAACAGTGCCTGTTTGTAAATGGATCGTTCTTTCCGTTTCCTGCTCTGCTCGCCCCGTTAACCTCGATGCTTCCCTCGTCTCGTTCCGTTTCCCTCTCAGGTGACCCACCTGTGGGTTTCCGCGACGTCCTGCTGCGCGACGGCCCCGAGGGATTCGCCAAGGCGGTGCGAGCTCACCAGGGTCTGCTGCTAATGGACACCACATTCAGGGACGCCCACCAGTCGCTTCTGGCGACGAGGGTTCGCACTCACGACCTCAAGAAGATCTCCCCGTTCGTCAGCCACAACTTTAGCAACCTGTTCAGCCTGGAGAACTGGGGAGGTGAGTTCACTTCTGCTTCATGTACACATGGACGTCAAACTTGCTGCTGTGACACATTTAAACTCCTTTCTAAAAACCTTTTGTTACATCAGGTTATTGCTTCTGTAGGATCAAAATACCTTTTATTTCTGAAACACAAATTGTGTTTTCCAGCCACAAAGAATCATTTTATAACATAATTGAGTAACTATGTTACCTACAGTTGTTATAAAAATGCTGCATATATAAAATATGATTTAAAAGTGTTTTGAATTTGTAATTATCTTAAAATTGGGAGTTTTTCCTCTTTAAGAACTCCTGTGCTTTCTGAAACTCTGCCTTCAGGAAGTCATCACAACTTCGCTCCTGTATTAACGTTTAACATCGTTTTTACCTGCATGATGAGCTCAGCAGATCCACAGTTCGATCAGGTGTTTGCTAATTACTGATGGCTAGTCTGGAGGAGCGGAGTGGAGGAGTCACTACATTTCTGTGAGGCAGAAGCTGAAAAAATGTGGAGCTTTGTCCACCCAGGCATTTTGAAAAGTTGAGTGGTTGCCATGGAGATTAAAGGATTTCTCAAAGAAAAAAATAAGTTTTTGATGAGGGGATAGTATAACATGATATAAAAGCTTAAAAAAGTCAATTTTAGATATTGTTGCCCTTTTAAAAAGCAATTTAAACAGAGTGATATACAGTTCTAAACAGATAAAACATTACATAAATAAAGAAATGCAACAAAATCAATAAAAACAAGGTTTTCCGTATGAACTCACAAACTACTGTCCTGCAGGTTTGAACAAAACCGGCCAAATGCTCCACCTTTAATCCTCCAACAGGATAAAATAATGGCTTGGTCAACAGTATCTAATGTTACCATTAGGCCTAAAAGTATCCAGAATCAATTGCTAACATCATTAAAAACCTTCAACCGTTGCTGATTCAGCACCATGTAGACGTTTTTAAAGGCCGACTGGAAAACTTCCAAAATCCCATTTCTACTCGTTTAATTGAGTATAATCAGTTTTTAAAGGTTTTATGATTGGTCTAAAATAGGTTGAGGTTGAGTGTTTTCCTTTTTTACCAAACGATGCTTGAACCACTTCACTTGCAATACAAATATTTTTCCTTTTTATGTTAATGAAAGGAAACGATATCCTGCAGTGTCTTTGGTAGAAGAAGCTGCTTTAAATCCAACAGAAAATAATTATTTTGGATCAAAATCACATTCCTAAACACGGGTTGCTCAAATATAAAATAACTAATGATCACAATTGTTTATTGTTATTAAAATATGATTAAGATAACCTGTTTTTTATTTAATTATCATTATTATATTCATTGCATTTACCATGGTTAGTCCTGTGTGAGTGGTTTACATCCCAAAGTGACCTGCGTGTGCAGAAGAAGAATGTTGGTGTTTGTTTTTGTTATAGTTTGGAGCCAATATCTAAACTGAAGCTTTTATTGCTTCACTAGACTCAGACTGCATCAGGTTACATACTGTCTATAACACTTACAGCTCAAAGACATTGAAGTTGTTGGTTTTTATGCACTTAATGAGCACAAAAATATAATTTTCAGTTTGTGAAACGGCGATAACCTTTTTTCATCAGAAAAAAATGTTCCAGTTTTGGCCAACGGTCGATTAATCTGAGCTGCAATCTGCTGAGTCTGTTCAGATTATTTTTCTAGTGAAGTAAAACTGAAACAAGAAAGTAAGAAAAACATTTCAGAGAATTAGGGAAACAAAGGATCTGTTCCAGACTTTATTGATTTAAGTGCAGCCCTGTCATTTTTACACAAAACTGTGAAGATCTTGACACTGAAAAGCTACTTTAGTTTTATTCTTTCAACCCAACAAACAGAAAAGTCTTTTCAGCGAGTTTCCACAAAGAAAATGATTATACCTTTCCCCTGCCTTTAGTCATCGCAGAAATTCACTTGTCAATGAAACTTCGCAAGGCCAATCATGTCTGAGCAGAAGATGCAATTACTCTGAAATTGGACAGAAAGAAAACGTGTGCATCAGGTTTCAGCTCCTTTTTTCAGAACATGAATTTGGGCAGGTTTGGAAAAAAAAAAGGCATTTTCTCCAGTTTGAGCCCACGAACACTTGGGACAAGTTTCCAGATTGAAACATTTAATGTGCAGCTATTGTAAAACAAACTCAGAGGAACTGATGTTTATTGTTTGTAGGGAAAAGAGAGCAAAGCAACAACCTTTTTATTTCAGTGCTTGACTCAATGTTGGAAAAAAATATATATCAAGATGCAGATCATACAGCACCACTTAGAGCACGGGTGTCAAACCCAAGGCTGGTGGGCCAAATCTGGCCCGCCGTAGCTTTTTATGTGGCCCTCTATGTTCTAAGCACCAAGTTTGCTTAAATATTATTTTATTAGTCAAATCAATGCAGTTTTTATCTGTTTACTGCCAAATTACATCCAACAGTCCATCCGGTTTCTTGCGAATTATGATGGGAATTCACAAAAAATACACACTGCTTTTTGTGCATAGTTGGGATTTTACTGCAGATTTTTCTCAAAAATTGTCAAAACCTTTTTTACTTGTACTAAACAGCTGTGTTAATTGTAGTCCAGGAGGGAAAAAAATTGCATTTACCAACATAAATAAGTGCAAATATTTCCAAAGTACCACAAACATTTTTATTGCAAAAAAAAAATCATAAAATAATTATAAACCCCTGGAGGGACTGAAAGGATGTTCAATATTATTTAACTTTAAGAATCGTTTCATATATTAACAGTTTGCAAACAGGTTTTATCAATACATTCTGGCTCAACCGGCCCTTTATTTGGCCCAAAGTGAAAATGAGTTTGACATCCCTGAATATGTCAGAAGGCAGTTTACTGCAGTAATTAGGATATTAAATACATAGTTAATCATATTTTTGGAGTTAAATTTGTCTTAAATTCATCAATGTTCTTAAAAGACTCACCTAAAAAGGCTGATATTAAGTCACTTTAGCTTTGGAAAAGCAGTCAGAGTAAAACAAATGTTGAATGAGTGCTGAGGCTATTAACATCAGTGTTTTACCTTGTAGAAAATGGCTGAATTTGTATCAGGAGAGCCTCACTGATGTGCATCTCATTACATTCTGTAAACCAGTCCTGAACGGTAGAATTGCTTTGATTAAGGCGGATGAATACCTTTTACAGGCTTCCTCATCTTTCATCAGAGACTGCATTAAGATGTAGATTCCCATTATTTTGAATCGAGGTGCGACACAACCTGATCCTGGATCTGTGAAGCTTTGTCTCTGGGTTTAAGCTCAGCAGGATGGAGCGATCGCTGAGACTTTTAAAAGCAGCGCTAAATCTCCCACGGCGGCGCAGTCGGCGCGTTTACTTCACAGATAACAGACATTTAGCAGGTTTTTCTGCCGTCTAATGTTTTTATCTCGGCCTTCGTTGCGATTCAAACAAGAAGCCACTGGATGAGTAAATCTTGTAGATTTTTTTTTGTATTTGGATAAAAGTTTCTCCATCAGTCTGACTTTAGGCTTTTACTGCTGCAGGAAAACTGAATTTCAATAACAGATGGATATTACTTTGACACCTTTCTCTTTTTTTTATCCCATCGTACTAAAACTGTTGTGAATTACTCCTGACGCAGTCTCTTCATTGTCTTCTGCTTATCAGGGATTCAGCAGCAGTAGAGGAGAGGGAACCCAGAACATCGTTTTCTCACCCACATATAACGTCAATTTATCATTTTAAGGCATATAATGTGTAAAAGGTTGTTTCCACGCCTCATAGTCTGGTAGATTTGGTTTGATTGGGGACCAAAATGGCAACATTTGTTACATTTTTATCTGGTGCGGTTCGTATTCACACTGCAGTGAGTTAAACAAACCAAATGAGCAACCTGTTCCCCTCCTCGCCTGTGGTGGCGCTGCATCGAGTACCACTGAAGGAAACGACACAAAATCCTCCGAAGACGACATGCGTGCAGCTTCCTTCTTCCCCAAATAAAAACAAAAATTGAATGGCATCATATTTCAGTGGTTGTAGGATTTCTCTTTTGCTGGGGGTAAAAGACCACAGACCATTTTCCCTGCTAGCTCTCGACTCAAACGTTTGTTCAGATTCAGATTTATTTGTATCTCAAATGGGCAATTGGTGTTACAGCAAGTACTACAAGCTAAAACACAAAGTATCAAAGTTTAAAAAATAAGCAACAAAACATGCCAGAAGGGCATGAAATACAAATCAATACATAATGAAAAGAGCACAGCAGTGTATTTCATTATTGACTGATAGTTGCTACAAACACCAGATCAGGTGCAAGTCCCTCTACCTGGTCCTGCATTAAAAATAGATGTTGCTGTAGGAACAAAAGTGCTTGACCTGTTACTTTTTCTGCTAGGAAGTCAGAGCCTGATGCCAGAAGGCAGAAACTGGAGCTCAGCATGTACAGGATGAGAAATATCAGCAATAATGGCTTTAATTTTCCTAATGATTTGATTTTTACACAGTTCTGTAAGTGAGCATTGATCAACCCCTAAGATCTTATTGCTAGTATGAATTACTCCAAGGGCGTTTCTTGACATAATACTAAGATTTACAAACCAACAGAGGAGAGAAAAAGTCAACACAGATTCAATATATGATCTATAAAATAGGATCATCATTGACTTGTCAACTTGAAACAAGCCTTCTTAGACAAAATAATCTTTGCTGGCCCTTGTTTTAATTGTATTTACCCAGAATGCCCTGTGGTATAGTCCACTTCCTGCTTCTTGGAGTCCATTTGGCATCCGAACAGCAGGAGAGTTCACTTTAACAGAATCGTTGCCTACGTTTTTTGGGGTTTTTTTTTTTTTGGTCTGCATCAGTTTATTGCTAAGCAAGTCCAAGCAGGGCCGGTGTGGATGCCCCCAAACTCAACATCAGGGACCGTTTCCATACATCCGTAAAGGTTCATCCAGTGGTGGACGGCGCTGTCTGGACAGCAGGAGCTTGGAGAAGCAGAGGAGTTGTTCACAAAGACATAAAAATCACACCTGATGGTTTTGTGTGCAATTTGAGCAAGCCTTTAATTTTTGCTCATTGTGTATTTGAGATCGACTGTCCTAGTGGATCCTAAGCTGCTCCCAGACCGGAAGACGGTTCTGGTTCTGCTCCATCTTCTTCTCTCCCTGTGTGAAATGCCAGATAAACATGGAAACCTTCAGGAGGCGTTCTGATTGGATAACTCAACCACTGCAACTCATTTGCTTTTAAACCTAAAAGCAGCATCACATTCATGGCTCTGTGTGTGAGTTTTAATGAGATCCAAACCCTCAGAACTGCATTTAATATCAGTGGTTATCATGTTCTGCTCAGAAATTAAAAGTTTTTGGGAACTGCCTACCAATTTCTGGAAGTTATAAACCTCAAATCTTAAATTCAGAGTAAATGTTAAACACAATCACATCAGATCTTGAAAACAAACACGCTTCAAGATCTGTCATGTTTTTAGCTTTTGTTTTGTTTTTGGGATAAAACACAACCAAGTTTTGCCATTTCCAACATTCTGGTGGTTCTTCGAAACTTTGGCACAAAAACTACACAATATATATCGAATTGCAGCCACAAGTACAATATCAGTGTTTGAAATTTCACAGTTGCACAGGACTGGAAGTTTTTTTTAAAAGACTCATTTTCTGAGTCTGATCCAATGAGGTTTCTGCCCAACTAACATTTCAATGTTTTAGACTGTTTATCTTCAGATAACTAATTTGGTGAGACTTTTAGAGTTCCCATTGGCTGCAATTTTTGTTAAATTTAAAGTTTTACACACCAACACTCTGGATACCATTGATGTAATTGGCAGCTCATTGGTCTCAAACTGCCTTTGATGCCCACAAGAGACGTATATTTTTAATGGGCGAGATGCTGAAGCTCACAGAAAATTGAGATGTTGATGGAAAGGAAAGAAAAGTAAACAAAAATAGCTTATATTACACAGCTACATGTTTTTCTGAAATCATGCAGCCTCACTCAGTTTACAGTTCACTTATGATAAAAAGTTTGCAAACCCCTTCCCTCAAAGTAAGCTTTCCCACAAACGGTAGAGAAATTTTCTCCTTTGATGGTAAAAACTCACTCTTCAGTTTCCTTTTGTAAAATTCGGGACCATCTCCCTGATCTGGTGCTTTCTTGTCCTCCTTACACACATTTGCAGCAGCCCAACAGTATCACAAACCTTCAGCCTCGAGTTTTTTTTATCTTTTAACCAGATCAAGTATTAATGGGATGAGCTAAAACACCAATAAAATCCATGGAAACACAACCTCGTTGCGCCCGGGCCTTGAAGGATTCCACCCAAGAATTAGCAGACTGCGCGGCGTTAATGAGAGCAACTGCAGCGGTAAAGGCTGGGATCACACACTGCACATTAATCTAGAGAGTTCCTGCATCCCAGTGAACGGTAAATACATCTCACTTTGTGTCGCCCTCGTTCAGACAGCGCTCGCTGGGTGTCGGGTGTGAAATCTTTTGTCGGTGAAATCTCTTGAAGTGTAAATGGGCTTTCATCTACACGAGGGAGTCAGAAACGCAGGATACACAGCCACTCATATGACGGCAGAAGAGCATCGCTGAATTCAGATATGAGCGCTGGAGGATGGTAAACAACTCTAACATGACGGTTCTGCAAAGGGCTGATGTTACGAGCTCTGGTGCATCAGATTCATTTGTTTTTCTGAGCTGCAACAAATGTAAGCGGAATGAGGCGAAATGATCCCTTCCTGCATGTGCGTCAAAAGCTACTGTAGCTTTTACACAAAGTGTATGGATGGATAGTAGATTTAGCATGGATAGTAGTAGCTAAATGTTTCTGCACCATTTTATTTTGGTTTAATAATTTCGGTATTTAAAGAAGCAGTGTTTCTCTTCCTGGTTTAGTTTTGTGTTTTAATAGCATTTAAAGCGGAGTTGTAAATCTTCAAACAATCTCTCAAACCTAATTTTCTTATTTATGTCATTTAAATGCCTGCTTTATTTTTCTTACAGATGTAAATGGTCTGATAACTTACTGTTTAAAAAGGAGCTCTACATTATTCAAAAGTTATCAAGTCAAGCATTTAAGTCTCAGTACGTGTAAAAAAAACCTGATTAATTTCAGGCTTTACTCCCAGTTCAAAAGATATTTGAAAGAAAAATGAAATTACTTGAACATAGAGAGTTAATATAGTCTTGGATTATGTTCACATTGTCTAACTTTTTTTTTGTTTTTTTACTAAACCAGGCTCATGTTTGAAAATGTGCCTGGTGAACTGAGGCTATTATAGAGTCCAAAACGTTTTCCACTGGAAACCTTTACTGGGATGAACTCAGCTGCTTTCAAGCTGAAGATGAGTGGAATAAAAACGTCTGAGAAAATAAGTCTGAAGGATTTGAATTGTAGCGTTGTACTGTATTATCACACCATGGCAAGCCTGTAGCAACCTGATTTCTAAAAGTCCTCTGTATTATATTTGATGTAATAATTTATATTGGACATATATGGTAAAATCGTAAAGTTTTGTCTGGATTTTTTGCTTCTGGTGGAGAATTTTGTTGCATTTCTCAGGTCAAATAAAACGTGACATCACCATTCAGACTACAGAAAACTATTATTTATCCGATTTAGTATCTTATATGGAAATGGCACTAATGGTTTGGGAAGTGAAAAGATTCTAATTGGGCCGTTCAGACATCCGTGAAAAAATCAGACATGGTTAAGAAAAGAAAAGTTGTATTTGAGCCAAATTGACCTGCTGTGTGAATGTAGCCCAAGTTGTGCCTTCATGTGTTATTTTTGCATACTTTGGATGCATCAAGCAGGTAATTGAACTACTTTTAATCCTCTCAAAACAGTTTTGACATAAACAAGGAATTTGCATCACACCGTGAACCTGCAGATCCCAGGAGATGATCAGTTTCTGAACGATCAAACTCTCTAAAATCCACTCTCATCCCCTCTTTGATGCTCCGATTGAATTTCAGCAGGTCGTCTTAACCCCAACTCCCTGACTAAAGGCTTTAAAATGCTGCCAATGATTGGCTGACATGCAGGTAAAGACGTGTACCTGATAGAGAAGGTGAGTGTAGACACCTGATGCTTCACCATTCAGTCATCCTGTATTCCCAAAACGATGCAATCACCTGTGGGAATAAAACACAACCTTCAAAATAATTACGTTCCTGATTAAATATAAAAAGACCAACCTTTAATAAACATTTTTTTGCTCAGTTTGGTAGAACTGGAACGTTTGGATGTAAAGTCAAACAGCTGGATTGTTGTTGGATCTACTTGGATAAATTTGACTTGGCTAAATCTGCAACAGTGCTTAGTCAGGTGTTAATATTTATGTTTTCATCTGTTTTCACGTTAGGAGAAGCCATGTTTTCTGTCTCTTTCGGTTTGCACAGGACCGAAATTGCATTTCTCATCATCATTTTGTTCTGTTCTCATAACAGATTCCTCCCAGCTTTGCACTTAGTCGTTTTAATTTCTCACGGGACACTTTTTGCCTCAAATTGGAAGTTAATTTTTAAGTAAAGACACCAGGATCAGCCTTGCTGTCCTCATCCTGCTGGCTTAAAGCCTCCTCTCTAACGAGCGCTGCTTGTTTTTATCTGTTTTTGAAGGTTGTTTTCTGTTTAGCAACAAGAAAACAAACTAAGCGTTTGGTTTCTTCCTCATTTTACCTGATAAGATGAATTCTCTCTTCTAAAACCTTAAGATCTCATATTTAGCAGCTTTCAGGAAACATTATCACCTCATTGAGTTTGTTAAACACTAATTAGACTACATGTTCATCTCCGGTTCGCGCTGCTCGTAGCAGAACCTCTAAATAGACCCTCGTAAATCAGTGAACGGCCACAGGAGGAGTGGATCCTGCAGCCGCCCCGACATGATTTCCCCTAACACAGCTCAGTAATCAGAGAGAG
The DNA here is from genome assembly GCA_903067055.1 of Poeciliopsis paucimaculata. Lineage (NCBI taxonomy): Eukaryota > Metazoa > Chordata > Actinopteri > Cyprinodontiformes > Poeciliidae > Poeciliopsis > Poeciliopsis paucimaculata. Next base: position 34,189 of record CAEGAD010084125.1, on the reverse strand, counting down.
ATCAGAGAAACTCTGATCTCTACTGACCTCACTGGTGTCCACAATGGATCGCTCGAGGGACCAATGAATTTTTGAATATTGATCGGCCTGTCCCCATGCAGCGATGTTTTGTTTTTAACACTTTTGTGGTCTTGGAGAGGGAATATTGCCTTCACATGTTGGAGCTGCTTAGAGGCAGAATGAATCATTGAAGAGATTAAGCCTGTGAAAGCCCTTTGAGGATTAAGTCCCTTCCCGATATAGCGGTCCTTGCTGCTGTGTGGAAGATGCATTAAAATGAACTGGGTCACACAATGCATCTATATGGCTCCTTCTGTTTGAGCTGCACACGTTTTTAAGACAATGTAAAGGAGAGCTTATTGTTTTAGTTTCTGCTTTGTCGTGCAGAAACAGTTTGAGTTTGAAGAGAAAAGGCGACTCGATTAATCCAGAGCAACAAAAGGAAATCTCAGATGACATAAAAATTGACCCAGCTGTAAAAGTATCACATTTATTAGCCTGTGTAATTGCAGTTTGCGTAAAAAGGGAGATAGATGGTTTGATGTTTCTTATGTAACTCAGTGGGTTGACTTTTGGATGAGTCATTTTTAACCTTTATCGACTCTCCATCATTGACTAAAGAAAGTTTAAGAGCTCAGGAATGTGTGTATATATTCCCAGTTGACTTTTCTTCCCAATAGAAACTATGCCCACTTTAAAAGACATATTTAAAGATTTCTACACATTTTTATTGGGTATGCTCAAAACTGTAGCCCACAATCATATTACTGGCCATATTTGAAGTGAGGAGTGGAGAAACAGACCACAACATAAAAAGGAAGAGAAATGCTGATTTTATGGATCATTGATCATTAATGGCCACAGATGTAAAATAGGTAATGATAGAATGATCTTAATCTTAAATGTGAGAACATCCAAGATGACCAGGACTCAGGAGAAATATTCTCAGTCATTTATGCTCCTGTTCTGACCTGCATTATTACTCCTATTTGTAGAAAGTATGAACTCCCAGTTCTCTGAATCTCTGGGTGTTTTTCCATCTGATAGTCCAGAAGAGTCTGTTTAACTGGGGACCAAAGTTGAAACATTTTTTACATTTTCATCAGGTGCAATTCGCTTTCACACTGTGTCAAACAAACCAAACACGTTAAGGAACCTGTTCCCCTCCTCACCTGTGGTGGCGCTGCAGCAAGAAGCACTGAAGGAAACGACACGAAAACCTCTAAAGATGTAAACAAAAAAATGGAGTGGCATCAGATTTTAGCGTTTGCAGGATTTCTCTTTTGGATTTCTCCTCATTGAGCGGCAAAAGTTCAGATGTCGCGCTTCAAATCGTTCATCGGGCGAAACACGCCTCGATGTGATGCTCTCCACATAGGCTTTGGGTGTAAAGCAAACGCGCCTGGCGCTCAAAGCGTGTTTGGTGTGAACGTAGCATAAGATTTGCTCAATCCAGATTCCATTTTGCGTCGCCTTGCCTTCAAACCCTCTTCCAATATAAAGAGGCATAAAGAACATATTGTTGTAAATTATGACATTGCTTTCAGGTTTTGTATTTATGTCAACAAAATGTAACTCATCTCTGCCCAATAATGGAAGCTACAAGCCCTTGTCTTGTTTTATTTCTGGAACACTTCATCTGGCATACGAAGCATCCCAAAATAGGTTGTTTTTCTTGTTGAATGCCTCTCTGCTTCCTTAGCTGTTATGGGCATATTGCACTTGTTTCCATCTGGTTTATTGTGGCCTACGTTCATAGCGGAGTGGCGGCTTCCTGCCTGTCCAAAAGGAATCAGGCTGTGCTTCGCGTTTCCTGCCTGTGGGACCGGCTGTCAGTCTTCATTCGCTTTATCAAATCATAAGGGTAGAGTCTGCCGCCTCGCATGAGTTCCCCACTTTGCCTCATGTTGGGATATCTCACGTGCAGCGAAACGGTAATACCAATATGTCCAACATCAAGGCTGCTCAGTGATTTCCGCTCCGATCCAGGGCTTTTGGAGATGCTGACGTCGGCTGAAATTTAAATTAGCCGACGTGAATTGTATGAGAGGGCTTTCTTTCTGCAGTGCTCATAAGAGCAGCGGTTGTGCTCAGTATTTTCTCTCTGTTCTTACGCATGAGTGCCCAGAAAATGAAATTTAATGATGACAGTGTTGGATCAGCAGAATACTGCTGGAGGCTTCAATATTCCCGGATGATATGATAAACGGGTATAGGAATTCCTTATCTGCTCCCACAGAAAGGAAAATGAGAGATTGCTTTTTTCTTCTTCTTCTTCTCAATCTCTGCAGCATTTCTTGGATTTTAAAAGTTCCTTTGAAAAGAACCATAATCATATTTTATACAATCATCCATTATCGTTGTGTATTTCTGCTATCGGGGTGTTGTTCGCGGCGCCTGAGATAAGTTTGAAGTATCTCTCTTTGATTGTGTAATCGACATCAAAGTCAGGATGACAGATGAGGATGAAGATGAAAGCCTAAACCCTGTTTTCCTCTCTGCTTGCTTGCGTGTGTGTGTGTGTGTGTGCAGGAGCAACCTTTGACGTGGCCATGCGATTCCTGTCCGAATGTCCGTGGAAGAGGCTCCAGGAGCTGAGAGCTTTGATCCCAAACGTCCCGTTCCAGATGCTGCTGAGGGGGGCCAACGCTGTGGGCTACACCAACTACCCCGACAACGCCGTCTATAAGTGAGTCGCTCCTGCACACGGTTTCATCCCAGCAAGCTGGTTATCTGGATTTTATTACTTTTATATTTGCCTTGTGCAGTTGATGTTATTAATTGACCTTTTTAAAAGCTACTTTAACCCTTTAAAGTTGCAGTATCTATAAAATATTTGTCGCCATGTCTTGACAGTGTGGTGTGAGACAATGTCACTCATTATTTGCCGAATGTCACTTCATGACAACAGTTGTAAATATTTATATAAATATTCATAAAGCTTCCTTCATGTTCATGACAGGTGTTACGTCATGTCAGTCTGATGAACACTTCCAATAAAGTGCCAAACATTTTTTATAAAAATTACATGGAGGTATATCCTTAACCCTCTGTATATAAACATATGAGTTTTACTTTCTTGTTCTTTTTTTTTGTTACAATCTTAATTTATTTTTCGATGTACCTGTGAAGATTTGAACTGGTATAACTTTTGTGGTTTAGAGAAAATCTAGTGCAAGTCCAACTTCTAAGGTTTTGTTGGCTCAGATCATTGAAACCAAGCTATAATGAATGTATGTAAACTTGCACACAGTTTTATTTCTGTTTTGTCTGCTGCATATAGCTCTCTGCATCAAACCTCCTTACACAGCTGAGCAGCTCCATCAGTTTCCTATTTCAGCGTTTCTGTTGCCTGAAACGATGATTGAATTTTTTACAAAACATCAACTTGAATATGAGTTTCGTAAAGCCATCTGCTGAGTTCTGTATTATTGTCTGATTGTATTGAAATGTCGTCCTGCTGGGTTTTTTCAATGCAAAATGCCCAGGTAACAAGCAGCTACATACATTATTCTGTTGCCTTTCTCATGCAGTTATCTTTTTATGTAATTGAATGACTTGTTAGGCGTTACAAAAGCTCTTCAACAAATATTATTCCTTCACGTTTTAGCAGAGCTGAGCTGAGATTTCTTATTTATTAAATGCTATAAAGAACTGAAGGTCTTGTCCTTACCACAGAGGTCATGAGTGAAGTTATTGCTTGCTTCTTAAGCTGAAGAGACTTTGACGGTTATTCATGAGTCTGAATCGACGAATATAACACAAGATCCTTTTCCCTCGCTGTCTGCAGTGCCTCCAACGTCTCCTCCGCGTGTGGGCGTTCGGTTCGAGCTCCACTTTTTGAAGTTTACAGATGTTGGTCTCTCTCAGGGCGGCATCTTTAGCCATAAATTCAACATGAAAGCTTTTGTTGTTCTAAATGTATCTCTATAGGTTCCAACGTTTTTAATCAGGTCAGTTTGTTTGATGTGTTCCTGTTTCCTCTTATCACGCTCACTGACTTGCACATCACTCATGCAGCTGCATGCCAGCGATGCACTTTGGGACATAAATACTCCCGGGCTGACACGCTCGCTCGCTCGCACCTCCACCTCTTTTCCAAGTGCATTCACAAGCTGCCTCACTCACACACCGCCATCTTCAAGCATGTGAATCCCTTGGCTTGATGTAAATTAGCAGTGGCTACTTTATGAGTAATGCCGCTGTCCCCGCCTCCAGCCTTCCTGCTGAATCACACAGACCTCCTCCTGCCTCCTTATTTTCCGCCGTTCCCGTCCCGCTAACCTTATAGTCGTTATTTATTTCCCCTGATGCCTCCCTCTGTTGTTGTTCTTTTTTTTTTTGCAGCTTTCATTCATCCCGCCACATTACGCACCTCGTTCTTTGTCTCCCCCTCCCTTCGCTCCTCGTCCCAAAGGGGGAGTGCTGTTGAAAATCTGCACATCATTGTGATTAATGGCTTTGATCTGGTCGCTTGGCTCCCCTCTCCATCCGCAGCCACACTCTGCCGCCGCCTCGCCCGAAACGGCTCGCCACCACTAACCCGAACAATCTTCATTAGCTAAATCAAATCAACGGCTGATTTTATTTGAGTCGATTTAAAGAAGTGTGTTTTACACACAGGAATGCTGCATTTAAGGCGCAGCAGAAGTACCAAAGCCACTTTTGTTCTCACTTCAAGGTGTTTCATTGGGATTTTATGTGACAGATTAAATATAATTGAATAACTTTGCCGTGTCTCTGTTTTTAATCCGTTGGATTTGTCTGTGGACTGGCTGGAGTGTGAACAATAAAGCACAAAGCACCTGGTTCAGGAGCTCTAAACCTCATTAACTGTTCACTATTTAAGTGACTTTTCTGGACTTTTTCTCGGGAGGTTGAAGAAAAATATAAGGCTAAACTTTTCAGATTTTTAGTTTTAAAAAATACTTAAAAAAAAGAAAACATGACAAACATTCACTATTGTATTTTTGGTTGTAATGTGACACCCTGTACTGTATTCAGGAAGTTGTTTCCAAACTGCCTGGTGGGTCGATTCCCTGCCAACAAGATTGTTGAATGAAGCTCAACCTACTTCTTCTTTTTTTTTAAAAAATGACCTAAATATGAGGCGTTAGTCAGAGCAGTGGTTTCGATTTGTTCCCAAATAAACCCCCAACACAACACAGAGCACATTGTGTTCACACTGGACTCGCACACATATTGGACTGGTAATCGTCTCGTGGCACAAATAAACAAACACGCGGCCACACTCCTGTTTATTGGCCGAAACAAAAGCTCCTGGTGTGTGGGTAAATATTGCATTCAGAGTAACACGTCTGCAGTCGGCCCTCATCGCGGTTTTGAAAAACCTGATTAAGATACTGGGGCAAAGGCAGTAATGAGGGATTTACCAGAAGCAGCTGGGATAATGACTCCGCTGTACATTTGTCTCCAGTTATTGCCGGGTCCTGCGGGCTGTTTAAGCTCTCTGCTCATGAAAATAGTGAGAATAGTTTATTTACTCAGGTGTGGCGGTGTTTATGAGCAAATATACGGGAAGGGATTAGCATCAGGGGTTCAGTTTTGCATGTCGACAGCTCATTAGACACATGTTTAGTGTGAATGATGTGCTCTTCCAGGTTCTGCGAGGTCGCCAAGGAGAATGGCATGGATATCTTCCGCGTCTTCGACTCCCTTAACTACCTGCCCAACATGCTGCTGGGTATGGAGGCAGCCGGGGCGGCCGGCGGCGTGGTGGAGGCCGCCATCTCCTACACGGGCGACGTCTCCGACCCGATGAGGCAGAAATATTCCCTGGACTACTACGTGAAGCTGGCTGACGAGCTGGTCAAAGCCGGGACTCACATCCTCTCCATCAAGGTGAGGAAATGAAGGCGGGACGCCGGCGTCCAGGTTTCGCTCTGCTCGCCGTTTAACAGCCCGCTAAGGTTTTCTAAAATAAACCCAGTCCACAGAAGCAGAACCTTCCCAGTGAGTCAGTCAGCCCACAGAAAAACAAGCAGGCAGAAAGAGTGAGGTAGCAGGACGCGTCATCTGAGGAGTCCAAGCTTTCCTACCAACAAAAATCTGGTTTCGGTTTACACGAAGGCAATGATACAACAAAAATTTAATTTTGGTTCCGTTTCACATGAAGATGTTCTAATTTCAATCTCTGTTTACACAGTGACAGATTGTTTCTGCGTGTTACTACATGCTGCGTTGTAGTTACATGATGCCAAAATGAAAGAAAACAATGAAAAGTTGGGAAAAAACTAAAGCAAGTTATTGTTAATCAAATCTTAACAGATTGGTTTTCAGGCATGATTTAAAGGAATTCAGTGTTTCAGCAGTTTTGCAGTTTTCTCGAAGTTTGTTCCAGATTGGATGATAAAAACTGAATGCTGCTTCTCCATGTTTGGTTCTGACTGTTTACCTGATACGAAGCACAGCGCTGGAGGTGTCATGATCTGGGAAGCTAAAGGAGCTGGAAACAGTTTAGTCATTAATTCTGCTGGAGATTTTCCCAAACTTGTCTTAAATTATCGTGGTTGAAAATTCAGACTTTGCAGTAATAAATTGTTAAAGTTTGACTCCTGAACATGCCTGAAGCTTCCCAGGTCTTTTCAGGTGAAAAAGCTCTCATATTTCAGCCTGTTGTCGAAAATAATAAACAAATAGCGTTAACAAATAAGGTCTTACTCAAGCATGAGCGATTATTTTAAAGCAGAAATGAATAATTCCCTCGCCGCAGCAGTGTGGGAATCATTGCACTGCAAAAAATGGGTTTAACTAGTAGCTCTACGTTCATAAAAGGAGGTTAAACAAATGAAAAATGTCCATAATTGGTAACGTTTGAACGACGTCTCTGTGACAAATCGGGTTCATCCTCACACATCACACACAGTTTCCACATGCGTCACAAATGCTGTCGGTGAAAACGTTGTGAGGAACGCAAGCAGGTGAAAAGATCAGCCTCACTGCGCCGGTAATGTTAAAGTTGACAGGAATTAATTTCCCTTGTGACAGTAAAGCTATTATAAACTCTTGAGAAACAGGACAGTCTCAACTTTTCCCTAACAAGTGTGTTGCGCTGTGTTAAAATTGCCTCAGTTAAAAACAAGCTGCTCCTTCAGAAACCTGGAGAGTTTGGCTTTGTTAATACAGTACAAAAAGCTGCTTCAGCTAATTTATGGAGTTTCCTCATTCCTAGTACTTTATCTGGAGAAACTCCTATTAATTTATTAATTGTGAAGCACTTATTCCGTAAAGAAACTCCTAATAGGTTATAATCATTTCCTTTATTTTTCTTTTGTTTTGTTTGTATTTCCTCTAATTCATGTAAAGCATTTCGAAAGGCCTTGTTGCTGAAAATGTGCTATATAAATAAGTTACCTTACCTTGCAGTTATTTAATGACCTTATGTGTCAGGTCCAAGTCTATAGGTTTCAATACGATCACAAAATGTAATTTATTTTAGTAATTTCAGCAATATTGGTATGGTTAGTTGCAATGTCCTGCTGGAAAATGAAATCAGCATCTCTATAAAGCTCCACACTTTTTCCTTCCACTATACTTTCCATAAATAGAAAGAGCACAGCGATTACAAGGCACTCTTTTACATTATCCTGTTGACTGACAACAGCAGTCTAGAAGATTGGGTAGACCATAACACATCTCTCTTTTTATTTATCTTATGTAAAGATAAAGATGGCTTATTAAGATAAGCCAAAGCGCTTATCTTAATATTAAGTTTACCGGAGAAATTGAAGCTCTAAATAATAAAAAAGCATCTATTTTTGGTGCAACTTGGCTGCAGAACTGCATTGATATTAATTAGTATATTCTACCAATTCATACGAGTTTTAAAAAAACCCATAGAACCATCAAATTATATTTCCAACTAGGTTAAGAAAAGTTAATGACTTCGTACTTTGGAAATAAGACGTTATTGGATGCATAAACAAGACATTTAACTTTGGCTTCAAACGACTCAAATGCGACTTTTCCAAGGTGGGTCGATTACGACCATTTCACCCCTTCGAAGCAATCTGTTCTGTCCCACTTCGATGTGTGATGCTAAATCAGATGCGTATCTGTCTGATTCTTACAGCATTGACCCGAAACATGCGTCATAATTCAGCACCAGAAGAATCCAGATGAAAAATAAAAAATGACTAAAAATAATTATGAAAGAAGTTTGTGTCAGTGAAGGTCAGAGTTTGCGAATCTTGCCAAAAATTAAAGAAAGCCAAAGCGCTTAACTTCAGACTCTGAACGCCTCAAGCAGGATGTTGATGTTACATGAAATAACTAGAAAACAATATAAGGAATTATTTAGGAATTATCGCTGGCGAAGATAAATCGCTGACCGAGGAGTTTCTCTGCTGCTTCTGTATTCAGAGACGTGACGGAGACTGCTTCCGTCCCTGCAGCTGGTTAATCTCCTCTATGTCAGGGACGACACGCCTCTGGATGGAAGAAACACTGTTCTGTTTATCTGTACATTTTATATGTATTATTCGACAATAAGTAACTCGTATTGCAGGTAACCTGAGAGAAAAGTAACGATGTACACCAGTTTTTACATTAAAACAGCTTCCCTGCAGCCAGTTTAGAGGGTAAAATCCATGTTTCCCTGGTTACAATACTTTAATATTATTGAGTTTTAATTTAGACTTTATTAGCTACAGTATAGTAGCTGTTTTAGATTTTTCGTACTTTGTTTTTTAGGTGCAAAATTAAAAAATGTCCAAGTATTGTACTGTGATTATGTGTAAATCAATTGGATGATAAAAACTTAATAAAAGTTGCCATTTTCAACAATGCATTGAATTGTTGTTGAACAACCAATCGACGCTGTCGCTGTTTTAGGGACGTAGAGTATGGAGTGCCGTAATTTGCCGTCTGCTGACGTAAACTGCTTGCGTGGGGGAAACGATGAAATTAATTTTTCATCCGTTCGAAAGGCTGATAAATAGTTCTATAAACACACAATTTATAGATATATCTATAATAGTTGGCTTTATAAACGCATGATATGGTTCCAGTTACTTGTAGTGTTTTCCCCATAAATTACCGTTTTTTATTTCACTTTATGAAAATGTTTTATCAATTTCAGGGTTCTTTCTCTTGGTTTTAGTTAACCGTTTTCACTGACGACACATTTTTACAAGCCGAAGTTGTCGTACCGTAACTCTGCAGTACTTAGCGCTATCTGAAAAATTCCAGCGGTTTATGAAAGGGGAGACGTTGCTCTTTTCAGCCAACGTTGGTTATTACGGTAATTTCACTCCCGCCGTTTTCAGGGAGCACGTTGTGCTTCAGTTTAATCTGACAAAACTCTTTTAATAGACGGTAAATTTCAAAATAACTGCTAGATATCGAAAGCTCCAGTCATAATAGAGAAATGGGCAAAAATATTTCCTCACAGGACATTTAACAAACTTCCTACAACTGAAATGAGCAAAAAATATCCAGGCGGAGATTTGAATCTTAAGCCTTGTTAACTATAATAACCTCGACTGTTTCATATTGATGCCAACATGTCGTCCTGTTTCTCCCTGCAGGATATGGCCGGCCTGCTGAAGCCGGAGGCCAGCAAGCTTCTGATCGGCACTTTGAGGGATCGCTTCCCAGACGTTCCCATTCATGTGCACACACACGACACAGCTGGAGCCGGAGTGGCGGCCATGTTGGCCTGTGCAGAAGCAGGAGCTGATGTAGTCGACGTGGCGGTGAGAATCGACCAGCTGAATGTCTTAGCTTTAAGATGTAAAGAATAGCTTGTTTTTCTGGAAGCTGGTTCAGTTTTCATTGGTGAAATGTCACAAAGCGAGACAAGACAACTGCTGCAGCCGAGATCATTTCCCTCACTTTGTTCAATACGTTCAGCCTGGGCAGCTGCATGCAAGTAATGGCCTGCTGTTTGAACGTCTGGGTCTCTGCACCATTCAGTTTCTGTTTCCTCTCATCAGCATTACAAACCTCAACAAAGCTTTACCTTAAAATAAAATTTTTAGGTTCCTTCTTTTTTTTTAGAAAGCTGGGAGTTATGCACGCTCTTAATATATTCTGAAGGTACTCCCTTATGAGCAGGTTCATTTACGCAACAAAAAAATGTATGTGGTGTAATAAACGTCTTTAAGAACCGTATGAACTGTTTGGCCTGTAGGTTGACTCCATGGCTGGGATGACGTCTCAGCCGAGCATGGGGGCCATCGTCGCCTGCACCAAAGGGACTAAATACGACACTGGTGAGTAAACGCTGAGAAACTTAAACCTTTGCTTAGGAACCTGCTGCTGGCGTTCTGACTAAAAGCAGGAAGTTTGAGCTCATCCCTCCAGTTCTGAAGTCCCTCCGCCGGCTCCCTGTAGCTCAGAGAATAGTCTTTAAAATACTGCTGCTAGTTTATAAATTACTGAACGGTTTAGAACCACAATACATGAAACATCTGCTGCTGCTGTTGTATCAACCTTCCAGACTCTCAGGTCTTCTGGTTCTGCTCTGAAAAACAAAAACCAGAACCAAACTGGGAGAAGCAGCATTCAGCTTTTATGCACCACAAATCTGGAACAAACTTCCAGAAAACTGGAAAACTGCTGAAACTCTGAGTTCCTTTAAATCTAGACTAGACTGTTTGGAGCTGCTTTTGAAACATAATTAAGAATTTAACGGTAGCTCTTGATTAAATGTATTGTTTTGATTGTTGATTCTGTTGCACGACTTTGTATTTTTGTGTTTTTATGATGTAAAGCATTTCAGAATGCCTTTTGCTGAAAGGTGCTCTGCAAATAACATTATATATAAAAAAGAAAACATAAAATTGGCCAGATCCCGGCTGAGGAAGAGCTGCATCTGCCTGATTTGGTTTTAATAGAAAATCATGAAGATGTGAGAATCTTACCTACTGAGAAAGGACGCAGGAGCTACTGATACAGTAGGAGACTGATTTATAATAAAAGTGACAATCTGAGATTTATGCATGCTCCTGTTCATCACATTGAGTCTAGTTTAACACTGACCTCTAGTCTTGAATTTTTGGGGGTTAAAAACTGTGATTTTTGTCTATTCTGTGTTAAACTGGAAAAGATTCTGACTCAGTAATTGTAACGGATATTTCTCATGTGGAAACATTTGTTGACAAACGCAGCACCGATCCGTGTGTCCATCTTCTGCTTCATTTTCCCGTCATCCATGAACAAAACTCTGAGTTATTTAAAATCCTCCAGTCGGGGAAAGACTTCTCCCCCGACCCAGAGAGGTTATTTATGGTGAATAAAAGGTGAACCGAGAACACAGCCTTGAGGAACCCAATGTTATGAATCTAAAAATATATTTGTGTGCAATGTCAGTGCTCAATATGAGTTATTTTGAATAATCTTTAACAAAAAAGCTCTTTTTACTGAGGTTTGATCAGTGCAGTTTTCAATATGAAGTGCTGTGTGTTTAGTAGATAATAGTTATAATATGAAGACATGTCACTTCATCCTTCTAATTACATTTGACAGGATAAAATCCGCTATGAAACAATACCTTTAAATTTGCTCCCCATGCTCTTATTACCGGGCAGTTTTTAATGAGACAGTTTGTTAGATCACCAGTGTTGCGTAGAAATAATTTGATTCTTTCTGAGCGAAAGTCTGCTACTTAACATGAGGGAAGAAAAATCAATCAGCAGATCAATGACGCATTTGTAATTACGGCCCTGAAGCGAAGGCGACCCGCATATTCTGCTGAGCAACGACGAACGAATGCGGTTATGATGAGAGGAGAAAGAAGTCTGCTGTCGATAAAGACATGCAGCCCGAAGCAAAAATGTTTTTAACTCATGAATTAGTTGAAACTGGAATAAAACAAACAGGGTTTTTTTCTACAAAAAGTCCCTTTTTGTGTTTTTAGATACAAATATTTTGATCAGAGTAGGACTTGACATGGACGGCCTCCTTTGCTCTGACAATGGGGTGGCTTTCTCTGGAGCCTGTGGGTCTCCACGGCAACCTCACTGTGATTACTATGTATTTGCTTCCCGGCATCGCTCCGCCAGGTTTTATCAGAGATCTCTGAGCTCCTCTGAGGAGGTCATAAGATAAATTTAGAGATAGATTTATGTGCTCTTTCTCCTGTGGGTTTGTTTGTTTGGTTTTTTTGGCCACAGTGACTCTGAAGTGTATACCTTTCATGGGCCGTGAAAAAAGCTCCCGGCTCTCGGCGACCTCCACCTCCCACAGCGGGGGACGCCGATATGAAAACCGGCAGCAGGAAAACATCTATTAAAAACTAAAGGAACATGAAACGAGTTTAAATTAATGGGAGGTGACGTGAAAATAGATGGTTATGTGGAGAAATGCTTTTAGGAAACGCGACTCTGCTCTGCTGAGTCGATCTGATCCCTCATTTCCATTCCTCAGAACCTCGAGAAGTTAATTTTGTTTACGTTCACACTGCCCTGTGAGGTCCAGCATGCTGCTGCTGCGGTGGAGCAGAATGTTAGTCCCATTATGTGCAGTTTGTTAATGCAGATAATGCATTAATGAACCACTTGGTTCAGTTTAAGTCCCCCCTGTAAGCTCTGATAAGGAAAACATTTAACTGTGCTGCTTAATCATAGGTTGGCTCGGCCTCTTCTGGCGTCACTTAGCATAGTTAAACCAGTATGGTTTTATTTTACGCTTTTTATTCAAAGTGTCTCCGTAGTGTTTGCTGAGATCAGATGTTTTTCCTGTTAATCATCCAAGCTTATCCAACAATGATGCAATTTAAAACACAAAGTTTCAGTTCAGTTATCATTGAATGCACTGCTGGCGGACTTTAGGTTATCCGTAGAAAACCTGTCCTCTAAGCTGAACGGCGTCCAGGCTGCAGAGACGGACCACGGATTCTCTGGAAACGACGGCCACTGAAGTTGACCAACGTTTGGACCAACTTGTGGCTGAAAGCTCTGAGCTTTGCAAACATAACAACTGGCTGATATCGACAACAGGGTGGCGGATTTGGAAGGACGAAGCAGCAGCAGAATATACGAATCGTGGGATTACCTGCGTCCTTCTTTGTTTTTCTCTCAGCTCCTCACCGATGTTCTCAGGTTTATGTTAGACCCCCGGTATTTATTGTGGTTAGGTTAATGCGGCCACCAGCAAATGGCAGACATCCATGAATACTTGAGACTCCCTCTAAAAACAATCATCACTGCCTATTTTTATAGTTATACCACCAAATATACCTTAATATGAATTAAGACGCATATTAAGGTACCACAGAGGGTAACCTCCACTGTCTCATCCAATATTGATGGCACAGCCAATCAGCGACAAGAAAAACAAATGGGCCTCCTGGATTGGCTGATTTCCAATATCCAACAGGGTGTCAAGTGGTTTTGCACCAAAGTATTTCATTTGCATTTCTTTGGACTATTTTAGGTGTACTCAAGGAAAAAGTCTATGATTAGCTAAATTTTACATTCTACTGAAAAATCTGTGAGAACTGAACTTTAGTAGGTGATGGTAGGTGAACTTTAAAAGGCCAGTATCATGTATTTTTTCAGACATAGTGCCATTTTATAGCACAATCAAGTAATTATGCTACTTTTGGTTCAACCAAGAAATTTTATTTCGCAATTTGACGCCTTCAAATTGAGTCTCTGTGTCTTAAGAAGCTCCTGCTCTTTCCGACACTTGGAATTTAGCACCTCATCATGACAATGCTCCTCCATGATGCCGTTCACAACAGTTCTTGTTTGAACGATGAGCTCAGCAGACGCGCATATCCTCCAGGTGTTTGCTAATTGCCGCTGCCACTAGTCTAGAGGTGTCAAGTGGGTGGAGACTGATTTTTGTGGAAATAGGCAACACTTCTTGTGCTCCTTAGAAATTCCTGCCACGAGAGATTAAATGATTTCTAAAACATGCATCAATGAGTCAAAGCAACCCTCCAGGTTTGTTTATGATGGAAGAATAACAGTAAAACATTGTTTTGTTTTGAATTGTTGCTCATTTCTCCATGTAGTTTAAAACATTCCTCTAAAGGATTTCCAGCAAAATTTTTATTTTTCTTGCATTTGAGGCATTTCTTTTATCAAACCTTTTTTCCGTGGATGAACGGTGAAACAGACAACATGATGTCCTGTCAATATTCCCAGAGAACTGTGGTGCTTTTTGTCAAATATAATACACCAATAAACTATGGTGGAGTCTGACCCGGCAGGAGTCCTTGCAGCTAAATTGACTTCGTTGCTGGTCTGATTTTTCTCTGCAGATATTCATGCAATCGCTCACAGAAAAAGCAAAATTCATCATGAACAGGAACGTTTGTTGTTGTTTTTGTCGCGCGCAGCAACAGAGCCATTAAAACACGCTGCGTTCTCACTGTGACTTGGCCTTTTAGTGGAAAACTTTTTTGCATGGCCGCTGCTCTCGCCTTCATGGCAGGTTCATGTTCAGATTGTGGAACAAACTGATATCCGCCGGAGACACGCAGGAAGCATGATATGTTGTTGAGACACGGTTCAGTTTGGTGGCTGAATATCAATTTGAGAGCCAGACAAACCAAAAAAGATGAGGCCGGTATTCAGGTGAGACTTCACCTCCGCATTCATACATGTGTTGATTCTGCGTGACCCCGGCTGACCCCCTCCTCACTACCTGATGCTTTTATTCCCGTCACTTTCTGCTGCTTTCCTCTTCTCATCTTTGGCTCTCTTAATGCCAGTTCCCTCCTCCAGCTTGTCTTGCCTACCTCACCACTTTTCTAATCAAGTGCGTCTCTCCCTTGGATTCCTCCATACCTTCCTGACCTTTGCCTGTTTACTGCTTTCCTTTACTCCCACTCTCCCTCTTTCTCCTGTCTTGGCTCCAAACCTGCAATCATCGCTGTTCACTGTCTCCATCCCTCTCTCCCTCTGCTCTCATACCTGCTTCTGTCATATTGTCTCTACATCCTCCTCTTCCTTTCTCTCCCAGTCTGTGACAATGCCATTAGCAGCTTCTTATACCCAGATCACTCCCACTGCTCATTTTCTTCCATTTTCATATTTTTTTGCCCTGGAATTTTTTTTTAATTTGTTTAAAATGTCATTGTGTGTACTCAGGAAGCTGCAGTCTGCACGCACACACCTGTGTGACAGATTATTCAGTTTGAATGATGGTGCATATTAAAGTGGCGCTGGTGTTTGACTGCATTCGCTCCTCATGCATCATGCATGGCTTTAATTGATGCCGCAGCGCTGCAGTCGATCAAGGTGGAGGAGTTGAATCAGAACTGGGTGTGCTGCCAAGTCCATTTTTATACAGACATTTTCTGAAAAAATTAAAGATAAAAGAAATCAAAACAAAGCAAATACTGTAAACAGCAAAAAGCTGAAATCAGATATATGTCCTGTATAATTCCCCCCTCACTTTTTTGACATGAAATCAGTCAGACTAAAATTTTGGGTCAGTAAAGATTAAAAAAAATCATATTGGCTAAATTCTAATAAATATAGATTGTAACCTTTACATTATGTAAAGTTTTAGAAACTTTACATAATGTAATACATCAAGTACATTTAATCAATCAAATTTGATTATTAATGCATAACAAAACTTATTCTCATTCCTTAGAGAAACGTTTGACTGAAGTTGCCACCAGACCTTAATATCTTGGCTTAACTTAGCAGTTATTTAGCTTAATCCTTCTGGTTGGTTTAATCTGTAATAAGTAATGTCTGAAAGGTTGTCCACTTTCCGTCTCACCCTGTTGAGCCTTACAGCAGCCATGCACAGTGTTTAGGGATATCTACTGTATATAAATCTTTAAAATTAAGTATAAAATCGAAAGACCCTACTTGAGGCATGAATGATCACTTTTTTTCATTTTCATTAATTCATTAGATTGTTTTAATCTCGTTTTCTGTGGTGTGAATTTGCCGCCGTTGAGTCCTTTTCCTTTTTTGTTTTATTTTTTTATGTGTAATTATGAAGTACTTTTGTTCTTTATGTTGCAGTTTTTTTTGTTTTGTTTGTATTTCTTGTAATTTATGTAAAACTCTTTGAAATGCCTTGTTGCTGAAAATTTGCTATATAAATGAGATTACATGACCTTATCAAACAGTGACTTTAAAACTTAAATGCGTACAAAATTGGCATTTTGAAAAAGCACGCGTAAACTTCTTAAGTGCATTGAAACATTTACACAAAGATTAAAATGTGCAGGTGAAAGAGTAATGAAAGCACAGGTGCATCTCCATAAATTAGAATACCATTAAAAAGTTAACACATTTCAGTAAATTTATTCTAATGTATTGTAAAATAAGCATAAATGTTACATACTGTATGTTGACAGGTAAACTGAAAACAGATGCAGCTCCTCTTTTTTTAATTTGTCCTTTTGTTTCTAATATCCTTGCTCTATTTAATCTGCTGGTGATTGATATCTCACGATGATGCGCGACGCTGCATCTGTTGTATTTTTTTTTTAAGTTGTTTTCTCACAGCATTTGCATTGAAAGACGAGGAGCAATGCAAACCTTCATCTCCGTGTCCCTGAACATCGTAGCATTAGTGAGATTTAATCTTCTAATGTTTTTACTGCTGTCATAATTTAGACTCATTGTCAGTTAATCAAAGCTAATGCAGTGCAATGTACAATTATTTCTAAGCATTTGTTTTCTACATGACGTATCAAGTTTTCTTTGAGCTCGTTTGAGCTTGAAGAGTTTTTCCTGACTTATTTTTGAGCCTTATTTTGACCACGCAGTTTATATTTGCAATATTTGATATCATAGTTCTATATTGGACACAGGTGGATGAATTTCTCAAAACATTTTATCTTCTCGCCTGAAGTACTTATTCAGAAAATGCCTAAAAGCACTAAAAGTATTTAGCACGTACTGAGTAACAGATGTTATCATATGAAAAAACATAATTTTATGTGCAAATTGATATTTTATTGACTATAATGAAAAAAGAGACACCTCTCCAGTTAATTCTTTTTAATTAAAATATGTGAAACCAATACTTACTCAGTAATGTGTATTTATGTTAAAGTAAAGACGATCTACAGTGTTTACTGCATTCTCTCAAAATGGCGCAAAAGCCTCAACAGATACAAAATAACAATAGAGCAACAAAGCTGGTGTATAGACAGGAGGTCTCACTTCAATATGAATTGTAGTTTTGTGTCAGCTCCATGTTTTGGTGAAAATGTGTTGTTTTTTCCCACTGTTGGGTAGAAGAGCCACAGATTTTACTTATAGCAATTTTAGTCATAGCAATATTGCTCAGGTAAAAGTAGTTTAGTGAAATTACTCCTGAAGGTATTTTTTCCAAAAGGTTACTCTTGTAATTGTGTCTAGTCACTACTACCCACCTCCTGTTGGTCATTTGGTGAAGATATTCTTTAATTATTGCTTTAATTACAAATATTCCAGCCTGTAAATGATCTTAGCAGTTTGAATTAATCGTTATCTGGTTTTTTTTACATGGTTCAATATGCCATCAAATCATCGCATATGGTGTACATTCGAGTTTTACTTTCTTATTTTATTCTGTGTTTTGTATTGTGTCAAACTCGAGGCCCGTGGGCCAAATCCGGCCCGCCGTAGCTTTTTATGTGGCCCACTAAGTTCTACACTAATTTAAGTGAGCTTAAATGTTATGTTACCAATCAAATCAGTGCAGTTTTTGTCTGTTTACTGCCAAATTATATCAATCAGTCCCTCCAGTTTCTTGAGAGTTATTGTGTAAATTCACGCAAAATCAAACATATTTTTTGAGCTAATTGGGAGCAGATTTTTCTAAAATCTTGTCAAACTTTCTTACTTGTACTAAACAAGTAATTGATGTCAGATCATAGTCCATGATCTATACAGCAAGTAATAAAAAGTCACATTTACTGTCATAAATAAGTGCAAATATCGCAAATATTTCCCAATTAGTTCCAAAATTTCCAAATAACACTTAGATTTTTATTGTAAAACAATCACAAAATCCTGGAAGGACTGAAGAGATGACTGAAGAAATGGTCAATACAATTTAATTTTAAGAATTTATTGATATTTTAACAGTTTGTGGGCAGGTTTTGTCATACATTCTGGCTCAACTGGCCCTTTAAGAGCTTTCATGATCTTTATTTGGCCCAAAACGAAAATGAGTTTGATACTCCTGGTGTAAATTGTGAAGCACTTTGGTTAAATGCTTTTATTTTTAAATGTGCTATACAAATAAAATGACATTTTTAGACCTGGACATGAGTCATTATTGCTAAAATACATATTTTTCTTTCACTTTGACAAGCTAGTAATTTTTTTTTAGTATATAAAACACCTTTAACACATTATCACATGCTTCCTCCTATTAGGACTCCAAAATGGAGGCTATTTATTTTAACAAGACGTCAAATGTACACCGCTGCCTAGATACAGAGTGGGTCAGTTTACCCACTGGCTCATCTTACCCCACCCTCCCCTGCATTGCTTCACTTGATAAAAATGCTTTCTCTGCTATTCAAGATTGCTGCTCTCTGATCATAATGCCTCTTTCCTGCGTAAAAATGAAGCTGTAATTTCACTCTGGAAGCTTAAAGGAAACCTCCAAGAACTGTATGTGTTTGCAAGCAGAGAAGGAAATGGACCCAATTACCCACCGGCTTGGCAGGCAGCTGAGTTTGAGGAGCAGCTACATGCACATTAATTTCACATTAACATCGCACTCGCTCTATTTCTTCACCGAGATCACAATTTAGGCACAGAAACACTTTGGAGTTTCTTTTTCTAATTTGAAACTACAACCTTGTCACTCTGTCACAACAGCATGTTTTTTTGTTTGCTACTTTTGTTTGCAAAAATACAAAATGTAGAGCCATTTCTGCCTCAGCACCAGGGCTCCTTTTTCCAATTAAAGGTAAACTGACAGAAGGATGTCGCACAAAGGAGAAACAGACGGTTCACTAAATATTAGAGGGACTAGACAAGAATACTGAACAGCTTTTTAGGCTTGTGCTAATAAGAACAAGGAAGCTGAATGTATCAGATCATCTGTGAGAAACATGGTGATTATTGAACTAAAACCAGCAACATTTAAACCCACGCTGAGATGTTCAGTTGTCTTTAAATACTGAGAAATGTCTTGTTTGTTGTGTCATGCAGTCAAATTAATTGCTAATGTTATCAGCTGGCACATGTTCATAAGTTCTGATAAATGAAAAGCTGTTGCATTGGTTGTCACTGCAAATGTGACATTGTAATAGAAATTGTTAATTAGTTTATGCTGTAATTTGTCAGATAAAAAAAAAGAAAAAAAGTTGTGGTTTCAAAATAAAGTTGTTAGTGTCAGGTCATCAAAAAGATTTCCCGATTTATATTTGATCTGAACCACAAACTGCCTCTTCCATCACAATCTTGCAGACTCTCTGCGGACATTTCCACATTATGCGTCTCTCTGCAGCGATCATTGATTTGCTGTCTCGTGTTGCAGGCATCGCCCTGGAGAAGGTGTTCGACTACAGCGAGTACTGGGAGGTCACCAGAGGCCTGTACGCGCCCTTCGACTGCACCGCCACCATGAAGTCGGGCAACGCCGACGTCTACGAGAACGAGATACCTGGAGGACAGTACACCAACCTGCACTTCCAGGTCGATGTCCTTCCATGTCGTCAACTTGACACACATTGATTTTTATTTACAATATGAAAGCAAATCAAATTTTATTTCATTCCTCATTTGTTTAATTTTGGTTCAGTTACAAGTATTAGTTCAATTTAGCATCACATTTCATAATGCTGGTACTTTTGTAAGCGTTTGGGAATAGACAGCTTGTGTTTTAGATGCAATGGATTTTAGAAACAGGTTTCTCTCTCGACTGGAGAGAAGTTGGAAAAGGAATCGTTGTTCTGACTCATTTTTTTCTTCCTCACACTGAATTTGGAACCAAGTAACAGCAAGAAAAAAAAATGTCTATTTAAATTTTAGTCGCTGATTGAATTTGAGCACAATTAAAGATTGTTTAAAGGCTTTTCTTCCCAAAACCATGCAATGCAAAAAGAACAAAACAAAAAAGAAAAAACAGATGCAACCAAATCTTGACAACCAATCAAGTTTATTTGTCTTGCACATTTAAGCAACAATTCAGTTCAAAGTGCTTTAGATCATGAAACATAAACTCATCTTCCACTCAATAATTACAACATTGACTCGGTTGCCTCTTTGTTTTCTTGGTGGATCAGGTTTTCATCTTTTAAGATTCAATTCAAATAGAAAATACTTTGTTGATCTCAAAGGGAAATTAAATGATTGATTCAGAGCTTCCAGAGAAGGAGCCGTCTTGAGGCTCGATCAGCCAATCAGAGGCAGATTTGAGAAATGTGTAGATTGTAATATGACGCACAACCAAGGAAAATCTGAAAGGATTGTTCTCTTTCTTTCAAATCGTTGTAGCTAAAAATTAGAGATGCATCAATAAATCGATTGGCTGATAATTTATTCCCAATTTCCTTAGTTCTGGGAGAACAGCTGATCTTATGTCGTTATCTTTAGCACTTTTGCAGATTAAGAAAGTTTATATGGCCCAAAATCTGATTTGGCAGGTCAGGGTTTTTAAAGATCGATGATCAGTTGGTACACGTGTCAAACTCAAGGCCCGGGGGCCAAATCTGGCCCGCCGTTGCTTTTTATGTGGCCCCTCCAGTTTTTCACAAACTTGCAAAATTGATACCAAATGGACAATTTTCTTCTGATTTTTACAGCAAATTTTTCTCAAAAATTGGTCACAAACGTTGAGTTTATTTCTGCTTCAGCCTTACTTGATGTCAAGTCAAAGTCCGCGATTGATTTGGCGAGTAATAAAAACTTACATTTAGCAAATATTGTAAAAAATTCCTTACAAATATTTTTAAATTGGCAACAAAAATCTATCATTTTGATTGCAAAAAACCCCAAAACAAAACAAAAACACACAAACATTCATGAAATCCCGGATGAACTGATCCCTGAGAAAAGATGTTATTTAATTTTAATAAACTCTTATAGAATGCTGAAACAAACAACTATTTATTGATATTTTAACAATTTAATGGGTTTGATCAGTAGATTCTGGCACAACCGGCCCTTTAAGAACATTCAGATTTTTGCAACAGTCCAAAATGAAAATGAGTTTGACGCCAAATTATTTCAAGAACTGCGACGCTTATTGGCATCTATACTAAAGCCGATTCTTTGTGTGTGCTGCCAGAGGATCATGGAAACGTCTCTAAGATTCTGGGAAGCCATTTCTGTAGAATAACAGGTTGTTTTGACTAAACATACAGGGATTGACAAAATAATTTCCAGCAGATTACTTTGGTTTTTACCCTGTTATTCTACATTCCCAGTTTGATAATTGAAAGTTATTTCCTAGATCTGTATACTTATCAATATAAATAGATAAACAAAAACATATCCGTCTCAGGAAGCAAAAATATGTTGTTGCAAATCACGTAACAATAGTGTGTGTGCTGATCTTCAAGGCTTCGGATGCTGCAGCAGCAATTTGAAGCTACTGACTGGGCAAGCATTACTTGACTTCCTTCCTTCAGAAAGGAAGGTAATAAAAGGTTTGTATGTACTGCTCATCGCAGCTGTGGCCTGTTTCATTGCAGGCTCATAGTATGGGGCTCGGAAATAAGTTCAAGGAGGTGAAGAAGGCTTACGCTGAAGCAAACAAACTACTGGGAGACCTCATTAAGGTGAGACGGGAACACAAAACTCCAGGCAACAGCAGCATAACTGCAAACACGTATGTAATGGTCCTGGTTTGATGGGGAACTCGGCACTATTCATTCAAAAATAGAAAAATCCTGTTTACAATTTTCTGATTTTACCCTAAATGCAAGGCACAGTGAGGCAAACGGGTCTGCACCCGCTCACAACTGTAAGTCAAGGAGTCTTTGCGTTTATAGCAATAAATGCAAAATACACAATTTCATCTGCAATGCTCTGCTGAATACACAAATATTACTGCGGTGTGTGTTTAATATTCTTCCACCGGCATCTATCACGTTTACTGAATCTCGTGAACAACACCTCTTGCTCTACTTGCATAACGATGTTGTGCAAGTTTACTCCTCACTAGTTTTATCTTGAACAGATGAAAGAGGTTTTTATTTGAAGAAATTTATCTATTGATGCAGCAGAGCTGCATGACAGAAGCCAGAGTTTATCTCCTGTCTGGAGGAGACGTGTTCAGTCGTGTCAGTCCCCTTCAACACCCGTTTTCAGAGCCGATTACAACTTTAGATTCAAAATATACGAATTATAAGGAACATTTTATTTGATGGGGCGTGCATAAGACTGACATGACACTGTCATAAACATGACATCTGTTATGAACATGAAGGAGCCTTTATGAAGGTCTGAGTGTTATCATGAAGTGTCATTTGGTAAATAATGACATTTTTAATGGAAAGTTGCATTAAAAGTCCGGTAAAAGTGCCAACTTTGCATTAAAGTGCCATTATTTCGTAAGTAATGCAAAGCTGGCACTTTTTATGCAACTTTTAGAGCAACTTTGCATTACAAGTGTCATTATTTACCAAATGACACTTTATGACAACAGTGATAGACATTCACAAAGGCTCCTTCGTGTTTATAACAGATGTTTTATCATGTTATGACAGTGTCATGTCAGACTTATGCACACCCCGTCAAACAAAGCGTTGCCAAATATTCAGATTTATGCACCAAAGCAGATTAAATGCGGAGGGGTATTATGTATTTTCCAGGTACATAATGTCATTTTTTTAGCGCAATCAAGTAACTGTAGGGTATCGTTGGTTCCGTCCCACATCCTGTATGTGGAGTATAAGCTCTTGCCTTCCAGTAAAAGTTACAGAAATCCCCAAAAACTAAACAGAATTATTTAAAATGCTCTTTTGAATTAAAATTTTAAATGAACGTTACGTTGCGGCCTGGAAGGTGTGCAACGGCTTTGGTGTTCTGTTAGGGCAAAACACATGGCGATGATTCAGAAACGCACAGCATTGTGGGGGATGTAGGCAGAAAAAAAAGGCTTTAACTGCTCGACCTCTCGCAGCCAGCTGAGCACGCTGTGGTTACCTAGCAACTCACTCACTCTGTGGTTACCTAGCAACAACCTGTTGAGTAACTGACGCAGCAGCAGTTTAAGGTTTCACCAGTGTCCCTCGTAACAACTTAAAAATAATTACAAAAATAGCAGCACTGAGTGAAAGCTGTGAATGAAACAGGAACAGTTTGGCCAGATGTTTCACAACTAAACACTAATCAATAATTATCGATATCGACCCACATGAAATGATACCAGCCACGTCTTCTGGCCCGATGTTCTGTAGTTTTTAAACTGTAGTCTGTGTTCATATGTGTTATATATGTATTTATTGCCTGTTTAGGCAGCTGACACTGTACATCACGGACATTTGAGTTCATGGACGATAAAGTATATTCTATGCTGTGTTACCTTCAGTTGTTATAAAAATGCTGTTTACATACCAAACATAACAAACAAGATTTGATTTAACGGTTTGAAATTGGGCCTCTGTCTCTTTAAGAAGCTCCTGCTCTTCCCAGCTCTCCCTCCTTCACACCGACGCTCCTCCATTCAGGAGTTTGGACTGAGAAGAAGTTCTTAA
Source organism: Poeciliopsis paucimaculata (assembly GCA_903067055.1). NCBI lineage: Eukaryota > Metazoa > Chordata > Actinopteri > Cyprinodontiformes > Poeciliidae > Poeciliopsis > Poeciliopsis paucimaculata. The sequence goes on along the minus strand of CAEGAD010084125.1, from coordinate 10,596 downwards.
TCAGGCTACGTTTTCTCACCAATGTTGTTGATGATTCACTGTGAGGCTAATTTCAACACAGATGAACCAGCAGCAATCTTTTCTGTTACCTCTGATGGGTTAAAGAAGGATTTGCTGCACTGCTGTCTTCTAAAGCGACCGTTTTGCTGGTCTAATGGAGTCAGAAATCAGCTGCTCTGTCTTCGTTAACATGTTCCCCTGAGCTAACCACCACATCACTGTCGTACACAATGCTTGCAGGTCGCTCTACAAGCCACCTTAAACTGAGTGAAAACTCGATTTCTTTAGAGCTAATTTTCATTCTTTTTGTTTAGTTTAGTCATTAATTGTGTTTAATCTCATAACGCCTCAGTGCAGCCAGGACTGCAGTTGTTGCACTTTTATCCATCCTCTCGTTTCAGGCAGGTTCATGATGTCTTCCTCCAGTCCACAGTTTGATCTTTTAAAGGAAACTTTAATTGCTATCATGTGGAGAAACGTTATTATCCATTCAACGGTTTGATTTGCACCCAGAATTTACCTCCTGCCTGCCTTTCTGTTTCTCATTATCTTTCATTAAACCCTTTGTTTTCCTTCATTATTTACCATCCTCATAATAGATTCATTCCTCTTTTATTGTGTTCACCCTATAATTGTTTTCCTCTTCTCTCTTTATCAAACCTTTCTGGTCTCTGGTCTCTCATTTTGTTGCAAATGTTTATTCCTCAGTCAGCTCCATATCTATTTATCTACCTCCTCGTCTCATATGTTTTTTAGATTCTTGCCTCTGTTTTCCTCTCTACTTTCCATTTCTGTTTTGCTCATCAATTCTCTCCCCAACTTCCTCACTCTCTCTCCATGTTTTCTATCAATTCAATTAAGACTCTGTGGGCTTCACTGCACAAGCCAATGTTGGCTCCGTGTGCCTACGGGTGCCGCGCTGCTCTCTGCTGCACCCTGTTAGCCTGACAATGCCTGTGTCTCTCTCCCTGTCAGCTTGTCTATAACGGTGAAGGAGTGTGCTTACGAGATGTAGACGTAAAGAGGACAGACCACATAATGTGCTGGCAGGATGCAGACCGTCCCCTGCACACCCTGTAAGGCAGAAAGCTCAAACTCTAAGCTATCTCTGAAGGATTGTGCTCGTCAAAGAACTTCATTTGCACGACTTTTCATTTTAAGAACAATGAAACGCAAAAGAAGCTCGTTTGGAGGAGTTTTAATCATCACCGAGTTATTTGCATAAAAGTAACTTGCTTCAAAAAGACTCTATAGGTTTAAATCTGTTTTGAAGCAGCAGAACATCCAAACAGACTCTTAACCCATTTGGGCCTGATGCAACTTGAGCATTTTTAGTTTCCTAAATTGCTTAATAGCAATGAATGGAGGTCAAGTTGCCTGTAATGTGTTGCATTTTAACTGTCCACATCTATGCATGCATGTATATATATATATATATATATAACTGGCTTTCCACCCTAATGATCCAGAATCGCTAGCAAATGTCTTTACATTGAAAAGATTTTAACATTTGTGTGTCTTTCCAAGATGTTACGTCCCAGTTTGCTACATGAGATGACTTGCACACACGTTTAATGCCTCTTAGATTTGATTTTATATGTTTATGTGAAAGGAAACTGAGATAAAAATACAGAACTGTGTAACTTTGAAGTCAAAGGACAGCATGACTAGTGGAGGTGATGATGATATAAATTAAATGTTTAGCATCTTCCCACCGTAAAAAAAACATTACTACTTAAATTTAAGGTACATTTTCACCCATTTTTGTATAAATTGGTTGTGTTTTCTTGAAATGCAATTAAAATTTGGAGAACAATTACCCTAAAGTTTCTGAAAACGTTATGGAAGAAAAACTGATGGTGGATGAATGGATCAATGGATGGATGGATACATAAATAGAAACAATGGAACAGGGAATGAAGTCTGGAGAAACAAATATTTTTCTAGTTTTGACCAGTTATTCGGTGCTGATAAACACTGCACAGCCACATTTTTCTGACTCTTAAAATGTGAATAATTGTTCTTTTGGATCTTTTGCATGTCAGACAAACCATAAAGACAGATTTGGTGGCATTAGCTGAGCTAGAAGCTCAAATCACTGACAATGTGGCTCAGTTATGATCATTTTAATTAAAAAAAGACAGATTTATAGAACCACCGGAGGCTCTCAACTACAAACAGCAGAATATCTCCTGATCTGATGGTGACATACAAACTTCCCCCATTGTCCAACTCAATGTGCAGAACTGTTCACTCTCAGATCAATAGACGCCCTCAGGAGCATAAACCCGGCGTTTCATGTCTCCATCATCCTCATAGTTGGTGCAAACTTCTCTCCTCCCATTTAGAAACCTTGTCGTGGCTAATTGGTCCCAAACTACTGTACATGCAAACTGCATGGCTGCTGCATCATTAACAGGATGGATTCAGTCCGATGTGAAACTTCTGTGACTGAACTGATCAAAGCTCCTTTAATGCTGATTGAGGCTGAGGGTATTTTTACTCCTGTTCTAATTAAATCGTAAGGATTTAAGTTTGAACTGGAACATGAACGGTTCAACTAATCACATAGATGTCACAACATCCATAACTTAATATTTTTTAGGAAAGAATGAACAATAATCTGAGGGTAAACATCATCTGTTGCTAAAGTTGTTTCATTAAAGATTCATTAAACTGTCTGATCGTAACCTGAAATTGTTTTATTTGTTTATTAAAAGGTCCTATTGAACCATTTACTTACTGTGATATAATCACAAAAAGACATTTTCTGCAAAAGTTCAACGCAATTACCTCTTTTTTTATATCCATGTCTAGATGTGAGTTTGCACTCGACGTTTTCAGGAATGAGGATCATTTTCCTTTAACTTTAACTCTATTCCAGAAAAACAAAAGGAAATCCAAAAAAAACAGGTAAAAACCATCCATCCATCCATCCTTCCTTCGATTCGTAGTGATTGCTGGTAATTATTCTGAACTCAACCGGCTTGTTGTTCCAAACCAGCTGAATCTGTGACATCCTGCCCAGCGTGAAGCTGCAGTATAAATCCCTCTTTGCCAGAGGATAATTGTAACAACTGATCTGTTTTCTGCTGTTTTCCTGCTTGATATCGGTTTTGCTTGAAGGTGCATTTGCTGAACAGCAGGAATATCAGTCTGAACTCACCTGCACAGATGCCCAGCGGTGCAGTTTTAACAATATAATCTCTGACAGAGCTAATGATGCTGCAGCAACATTCAGTGAATTATAGGAGGAAGGGCGCCATTAATTGGCCTTGACTTGTCTATTTGGAGGTTTTCCAGCTCTCCAAAAGCCTCGGCCCTGTTTATTTTCTCTTCTCAAACTTCTGCTGCATTTCTTTTTTCATCAGCCCTTCCTTCCTCCTCTCTGCTTTGCTGAACCTGTCGCCGTCTGAGCTTGATGTGACTTGTGTATATTTCTGTACGGCTGCTCTGTCTTTTTCGCTCGCCTCAGTGTTTCTGCCACTTTCCTTTTGCAATTACAGGCACGTATTCACTCACCTGCACTCTCTCGAACACGCAGTCTGTTACACTTGGAGGTGGAGCACGTCTTGTATTGCCTGTGGGGCTGTAGATGTCGACGGCTCCTGTCTGTTTGCTGCTTTCTTTCTTAATCTGTCCATCCCTTTATGTCTCCTTCTCACTCTTGCTGCAACTCCCCGCCATCTCTCTCCTCTTTCATTTAGTTTTATCTCCTCCCTCATCAATTGCTCCCATCGTCTCTCATTTCGATTAGACTTCCTTTATGTATCTCTAATCTTTCTATCATTCCTGCTCTCCTCCTCTGAGCCTCGTATTATCACTCCTCTCTCCTTCCTCCTCCTCCTGACAGGTACCATCCTTCACTCCACTCCTGGCTTGGCCGGCTTGCATTATTGTCTGTGTTTTATTTGCCTCTCCACCCGCACACACCAGCTGATGCACGCTCGCCGTTCTGAGTGATATAATCCTTTTCCCATTAGGGGAGCCCGGGTTTGGATAGAGTTGCATTTCAAAGCAAATGTGAGCAAAGCACACTGACACAGGATGCAGAGGCATACAAGCACACATAATATCGCCGCCATTCTTCACACACAGGCGCAGTCCGTCTGCCTGGCCTCCTGCTGCTGCTGCTACTGCAGCTTTGTAATATCGCAGATGTGGAGTCCTGCATGTCCACTTACTGAGAAATGTGGGTTATAGACGGAGGCAGAAGAGTTGGGACGCTTTAAATGAACAGCTAAGTTCTTATCAAGAGGTTTTATCAGTTAGCTGCAATAATCAATTAATCACATGATGCATTAAAATGATTAATATTTTTGGGAGAGAAAAATTTTGCCTGGAGAGAAATCATAATCCATTTTTTATGGTTTTTGTTGTAAGTAGGGTTTCTTTTTATTTTATCTATTAACAAAAAATAAATGCAGTTTTTGTTAAATAAGAAAAAATTTAATTGTATTTTAGTTAATAAAAATTATAAAATGAATAAAAAAATCTATTAGAAATGATTTTTTGAAAATTTGTTTTCAAAATACATTTTTGGTTTATTTGGAAAATTTTAAATATTAATTTCGTTCTTTACAAAATTAAAGTTTATTTAACTTTGAGAAAACAAATGTGCATTATTATTTCTCAAATCAACAATATTGTTGTGTATCACGGTAAGTTTTGGGACAATTCATCATTCAGATAAATTTATTGTGAAAGGCCGAGTCCCTCTAGGTCACGTGTCAAACCCGAGGCCCGGTGGCCAAATCCGGCCCGCCGTAGCTTTCTGTGTGGCCCTCCAGTCTCCAAATTAAATTAGTCCCTCTAGTTTTTCACAAAACTGCAAGATTCACACAAAATCAACAGATCCCCACATTTTTTTTTCATATTTTTACAGTAAATTTCTCTCAAAAGCTTTGGGTTTAAGTGACGGCTGCCTCAGCCTTACTCCCCTTAGCATGTGAAGAAATGTTCAATATTATTTAATTTTAAGAAACACTTACTGAATGCTGAAACAAACAAGTACTTATTAATATTTAAACACTTTAATGGGTTTTATCAAGACATTCTGGCACAGCTGGCCCTTTAAGAACATCCAGATTTTTGATTCGGCCCAAAATAAAAATGAGTTCAACGCCCCTGATCAGCTCATCATCCGATCCACTACAGAAAGCAGTGCTGTTTTTTTTATTATTATTATTTGGGGTTTTTTGTTTTTATTTGATAGGGACAGATACAGAAACATACATAAAGATAATCTAATTATTGCATCACTGTGTTTATAGCCATAACTAATTCCCACTATAGGACCTTTGAAGGCAACAGTAACAAAGTATTTAAAGTGACTGCATCAAAAACAATTACAATATTTACAAAAGAGCTCAGTTCTTGTTCATTTTTAGCCTTTTTCTTTCCAATTATTGTCCAAAAAGGGCTTCAGATATTTGACTTCATATTACCTGATGCTTTACACTGCGGGCCTCAGGAACTGCAGGTGGCGTCTCGACAAATATCCCTCTGATTGAAGTGAAAAGCTGTGAAACACAGGAGGTTTCTGCAGCCTTCTGTAGGTTATATTTATATAATATCATCCCAGCAAACATTATTCACCCTCAGATTCCTCCAGAGCCATAATGAAGCTGAAAAACTGGTTTCAAATGAAATTCTTGTACATGAGCCCTCATGTTTGGGCCGTACAGGATCAGAAACTTGTGATTGCCTCCTTTCTCAGCCCCCAACATTTTTCTTCGAAGGCCATTATCTGCTCATAATTGTATTTCCAATAACTGGGATTGATGGTTTTGCTGGGTGCGACGTTATTGAGATCAGATGGAGTCGAGTTCTGCTGCTGTTTTGATCAAACTGTAGAACAAAATAAAAGCTTATAAAGAACATTTATTTCAGCTACAAAGAACTTCTAGAAGACCTTTGGATATTATTCACCTTTTTTCTGTAAAATGTTTGAAGGTTCAGAGTTAATATATCTGATATTGCTCCCAGAAAGTCAGAGGTGTCTGGTTCATCAACAAATATCAACAGTCTTGATGTCACTGTGGATCCAGGAATAATAAATATCTGGGCTGTGAAAAAGAAGGCAGGAAACAAGAGAGGCTTGAATATTAAAGAGGAAAAAGTGACGAATCTGACATAAAATCAGAGAAATGATGATTAAAAGTGCTTTGATCCACACTGAGGCTGTAGATCTGAGGCTGGTCACAATTTGTAAAATTTATTTTAAACATGAGAAACCAATTTCAACATGGCAGTGAAAGGAAAAGGGCAGACAAATGGTATTTTAAAGCAGCTCTGAAATTAACTTTTGCTCAGCATTTCCACCAACATAATGGCCTCTCCAGGGATTTTAAAAGCCCATTGAAATCACTTAAGCCTTCCTGCAAACAAAAGGGAGAGAAATCTATCATTATCTTTTCAAATGCCAGTCAAACTAAGCTGTAGGTTTTGTAGCAGGGAAGTACACACTCCTCATTTATCAGGGAGTATTTCCTATTTGTGTCATGCTTCAACAAGCACCCAAATCCCAGAAGATTGAGGAAATCCCAGAGGAGGAAGAGCGCTTCAGGTTTCACTCAGGACGTCTCGTCAGCAGATGTCGTAGGAAACAGGTGTCACTATTTCACCGGATCCACACCTGCTCCGGCACTTTTTATTAGTTTTCTGCATGGCAGAGAGTTTTCAGTTGAAAAGGTTTTCTTCGAATCTTTCCTATTACACTGATAAGTTGATGTTTTGGCTAAAAACTGGAGAACAGTGCGGTGGGTGCAGCCTGGCGGTTATAGATTAGTCGACCCTTCCCGCCCTTTTTGAAGCTCCGATTCCCAGAAGAAAGAGTTTAGAGCAGCTTTGAATCTCTTACTTCATTATAACAGAAGAGCAATTTCTCCAGTCGAAACTCCCATCAGTGTCGCGTTCCGCCAGCAAAGCTAATCAACATTGTGCAGCAGGAACTGTTATTATGGGACATAAAAAATATTGCTTGTGATTTTGATTCGTCTTTCGTTTTCCACTGCTTTATGTTCTGGTTTATTTTTGAACCCTGAGAAATTATTTTCCCGCTTTGATTTTGAGTTTTGGTCACAAACTTTGATGGATTTTAATTTGACGTGACAAGCCAAAAGACATTTATTTCAAATCTGAAAGGTGTGGCATGCCTTTTCATTTATTAGAATCGTATTCTAGCTGCAAACCTTTTGAATAGTGACTGAAACAGGCCCCTGAGGCTTTATTTTTATCTCAGAATTGCTCAGGTTCAGTCAGATTAGGTGGAGAAAATCTCTGAACATTAATTTTGAAGTTTTACCATAGATTCCCAAGATCCTGACTTTGACTAGTACACCATTCTAACACATAAAAGTGCTTTAATCTAAGCTGTTGCCATTTTGCTGGAAGTCTCTTTGTTCCAGATTTTCACATTCAGCTACAACAATCTTTTATTTTTTTTTAGGAAAAGCACCCCACAGCATAATGCTGCCACCACCACAATCTGTATAAAGCAAGTAATGAGAGGTTCCTGAGATATAAAACTCTCATATCAGTGTGATAGAAATGTTTATCAGTTGGGAGGTCGTTCTTACCCTGGATGTTAATTTTATGTTGTTTACCAGGAAACAGATAAACAACAGCGCCTCCTGTTGGCTGGAGTCCACCCATAGTTGATCATATGCGTCTCTGTTTTATATTCTCTCAGGCCTTGAACAGGCTGTTTAACACCAACGCTGATTTCTTCCTCTAGGTGACTCCGTCCTCCAAGATCGTTGGCGATCTGGCTCAGTTCATGGTGCAGAACAACCTGACCAGGGCGGAGGTGGAGGAGAGGGCGGATGAGCTGTCCTTCCCCCAGTCCGTGGTCGAGTTCCTGCAGGGATACGTCGGAATACCGCACGGTGGCTTCCCCGAGCCCTTCAGATCCAAGGTACTGGAGTTGGGAATCAAACATCCATGGATGCTTCTGGTCATTTAACTAATTTTCATTTCATATTTATGAAGTTATTGTTTCATCCTGAACTGCTTTGGGTAGAAAAAGCAGAAATCTGCTGCAGAATATTCTTTGACAAGCAATTATTAAGTGAATATCTACTATCTACATGTAGTCTACTGGTACATTGTATTCATAAACTATCATCAAAACAATAATTTAATTCATAAAGTTTAAATCAAACATGGTTTTAATATTTATTTCTGTTTATGTTGCAAATGAAAATCCCAAATTTAAATATCGTACAAGACCAATAAAAGTGGCTTGTACAGAAATATCTAAATATCTAAAGTAAAGGATGACTTTTTCCCTCCACTAAGCTTTCAATTAATATCCACTGAAATGGCACATTGAAGAGCCAGCTTCAGTTTCAGTGACTTTATGTGGTTTTACCTCCTGCTGCTGCCATGAGTTAATAAAAACATATGACTTAAAAGTCTTGTTTTGGGAGGAAGCTGGAGTAACAATCTTAAAAATGTTGTAGATATCCTGCTGCTAGCACTTAGCAACAGCGCAGAGGTGGAAGTGAGAGTATTGCGCAACATAATCACCCGCGGCAACACGGTGCGCTAAATGATAAAACATAAATTTAGCGAAGCTTTGAGGCAGATAATTGTTCGACTCGTTGGAGGAATCGTTGCAGCTCTAACCCAGAGTACCTCTAATCTAACTGAACAAATCCAAAGTTGAATGAAAATGCTTGTCGGCTGTTGAACTTTAACACTTTTGCTCTTTCATGAGAAACGTCAACCTAAATGCGTGTTTACAAACCGGTGCTCATCTACTGACATGAAAAAATCTGAACCAAAATTCTCCCAAAACGCTCTGCTTACATTGACGGAGTCCTTCAGAGAAGATGGAGGATGGAAACAAAGCCCTGCTCTCTCTGTCATCCTTTCATCCTCGTGTCGGTTCTCCGTCCTCCGCGTCAGCAGTCAGCCAGGTAGAGCCTCGTGCTGCACGGCGTCAGCCAGAAGCCCGTTTGGCAGCCTCGCACAAGCTCAACACGTGAATCAAGAGAAATGTGTCACGCTGTTCCAAACTCCATCCAACAGATCTGAGGGAACTTGACATTTACAGAAAGAAAAATTGTGTTTTAGAAGAAGAAATCTGTTGGTTTGCGCACTTACACACACACACCCACACACACCACACACACACTCTCTCTGAGCTGTATGTAAAATATGGAATATCGGCTGAGAGACAATACCTGCTCTTTTTAAAGGTCAACCTTTTTTTTTTCTACTCTGAGGCTGCCAACAGTTCCATCTCTGTAAAAACTGAAGGATTTTAATAATTTCTCCTGTCAGCTTCATGTTTGCTTTCCCTCTGATTTGTTGCTAAATTGCTGCATTATAGGCTTGTCTGTCCAGTTTCTGGCCAAGTCTTCCAGGTAATTGTTTCCCTGCTTTTTTGTTACTTTTGTGAAACTAACTCCTGTCATCCTGCTGACCTCGGCATTTATTCGTCCCACTCCTTGTTGTGGCTGATAATAGGATCAAATGTTTGTCGTTTCCTGTCCTTGGAGTCTACAGCCTGGACAGGACATGATTATCCACTTGTACTCATTAGCATGAAGCTTATGCTAATGAGTAATTAAAATTTTGTAATTTAGTAATAAAATCTAGGCTTTTAATTAATTATCTGAATAATTAATTTAACAGGGCAGGACAAATTTACAAAAGAATGACTTAAATAAATTTTGGAAAGTTGAGATCTGACATTTAAATTCAACATTCTTGTGTATGAACGGATATTTAGCCACTCTTATTAGCAAAGTTTGGTTATCTTTTCAGTACTTTAGGTCAAGAATATTCTAGAAGATTCAATATTAGCCTCATTTTTTAATTTTAAAACCAGTTTTAATGTGTTTGGCATCATTTTCCAGTGGATCAGCTGCACTGCAAAAAACCCTGCATTTTACCGAGTATGCTTGGTAAAATGCTTGGTGTACTAATGCAAATGTCTTAGTACACCTGGAATAAAACGAAACTAACTTACAAGTGACTTTTCAGAAAGAAATATGAAATTGTTTTAAATCAGAAAGTACTAATTCCATTATTATTTCACTTGTAACATTGGAAGAACATCCTATTATAAGTAAATATATTTGCTAACGGAACTTTTTCATCAATATTAAGGAATTATTGACCTCAAACAAGCTCATATTTCTTGCTAAAAATTTACATGAAGCATATTAAGGCTTAGTATTTTTGCAGATTGCCTATACCATAATTTGTGGAAAATTTGGTCCAACCAGTCTCCCTGTTACCAGATTAAGTAAATAAACTTCTGGGTTTGGTACCCGGGTTTCATTCTGACTCATCCAAACGTACTTCCTGTCATCGTGCTCAAATGGCTCAAACTTGCTTATTCCTCTGGAAGGACTTTGGCCGGTCTCTGTGGAAAAACTCAATGTAACCTCAAATATTTACCTGGATTAATAAACAGCTATTAATTGAAACCTTAAAGATACAGTATTTTCTTGACAATAACTCACAGTTTTTTTTCATAGTTTGGCTAGGGGAGCAACTTATACTCCGGAGCGACTTATGTGTGAAATTATTACCACATTATTATATCATATCACATGTTATTTTCACACTAAACCGCCA
>CAEGAD010084109.1:0-16669 GCA_903067055.1 Poeciliopsis paucimaculata | reverse complement strand
TTTTTTCCATCTCCTTTAGTCTAAAGTTAGAGCTCTTTGTTCTGTGCTTATTTGCCAACAAATTAGGTGTGAAACTGAATGTGCCCCCCCCCCCCCCAAAAAAAAAAAAAAAAAATCCACAAAACAAATAAGTTACTCTTTGGCAAAATTCAACAAACACAAAATTGTATGTATTTCATTAGAATTATGCCTGATTGACTAGCATAATGTAGTCTTTAAAGCATTTACCTTTGCTGAAAGTCTTTTGGGTTATTAGATTTGCACATCAAGTGCCTGAATGTTTTGTTCCTTATTGTTTGAAATGTAGCTAAAGCCCAGTCAGATTGAATGGGATCTGAACAACATATTTCAAGTATTACAACAGATCAGATTAAATTTAGGTCTGAGCTTTGACTTGACCATTCTATTACATTACTGTGGTTTAAGCTAAATTATGCAACTGTAGCTCTGGTGGTAATCTCCTCAAATTAATTATTACAGTTTATAAACCTCTGAGAAACTACAGATGGTACAACAAACTACTTATTAAAACATAAAAAAGGAACATATTAACTTCAATTTTATGGTCTCCTCAATGCTCAGAAGTTCATTTTAGAATTAATTTAAGATTTTATTGCTCACCCTTAAGGCCTACTCTGGGTTTGTGCCAAATTCATCTCTGATCTCTTAACACCAGGGCTGAAATCTGAAGTCATAGGACAAAGCTCTTATGACCATACCACGATCCTGAATAAAGACTAAAGGGAATGGAGCTCCTTTGGTCAGAGCACAAATTTAGAAAAATATACTCCCTGAGAAGATCAGTTTGGCCAAATTCACTTTTTAATCCCTTTAAATTGTTTTTTAAGGAGATTCTTTCCATGGATTTATAACTGTTATGAATATTTTTTGTTTGCTTTAGTCACAGTAATTTTATTTTTAATAATCAAATATTTCATTGCATGTTTGTATTTTATCACCTTTTCTCAGCAGGTTTTACCATAAGCTATTTTCTACTCAGTGGCTTCTTTTTCATGTTGTAAATCACTGTTGCTTCTATTTTTTTTATTTTTTTTTTTATTTTTTTTTTAGGTGTAATACAAATAAAGTTTTTGATTATTAATATTTTTTACCAATGTGTTCCTGTTAGTTTAAGTCAATGTTCAAAGCTTGCAACATTGTCCTACAACCTAACTCTGCTTTAAACTTCTCTATAACCTTATATCCAATCTGTCTGCTATGCTTTGTCTTCATTGATATTCTTGGACAAACCTCCGGGGCTTTCATAGAGCACTTGGGTTTATTCTCTGAGTCTGCTCACTGATCATGTGACTTCTGATGTTGATTGTATTGAATTTTATTTAGAAGTACCAGAGTAAACTCTCTGAATACAAATGCACTTTTTAAGGTTTTAAATGTAAATGTTTAGCTTCTTTGCACTTAACTGTAGTTTATGTTGCTCTATCACATACAATTAGAAATATGGATGTTTGTGGTTATAGTTTGACAAAATGGGCTAAAGTTTGACAGTAGACAGTAGAGCACAGTAAATATCCATCCATCCATTATCTAACACGCTTATCCTTGCGGTGTTGCTAGGGGGTCTGGTGCCTTTCTCCAGCGGTCACTGGGCGAGAGGCGAGGAATGTCCCGGACAGATTGCCAGATCAAAGCAGCACAGTAAATGTGTTTATTATAATTACTTTGTCTTGTTAAACTTGTTAAAAACAAATAACTACTGCACAATAAAGTACTTTTTTTTTTTTTTTTTTTTTTACATTTCCCCTCATCCTCCACAGTTTTGAGGAAAAAAAATAATAATATTCTGGTTAGTCCTACAGGTGATGTCAGGTCAGACATTTTACTGTTGTGCTCCAATCTGCAGTCCAAGTATAACTCCATTATAGAGGAGCCTTTAAAACAGGAGCAGTGTGACACACAGCAGGATGATTTAGTTTAATGACCATGGCAGTGACAGCACGGTGATGGAAATTGGACTCCCCTTGCAAATTTACATCACTTGAGGGTACTTGGGGGCTCTTTTAGCGGCTGTACTCGAGAGCACGAGCCATCAGGAGGTCCTGGATATGTCATGCTTGTCACCTTCCTTTAAGTGTATCTGCAGACGTGGGAGAGGGATTAATATTATATAGCCTACGGAAGCACGGAGGCCGCCTTATCAGCACTGCAGATGTGATAAGCACCTCTACCCGCGCGAAAACCAGGAAAAATCTCCAAGCGGAAAAAAAGACAAGCATCTCTTTTGTGTTGCCTCCTCGCACTGCTTCAGAGTTTCAATGCAGCTTTAGAGGCAGATATGGAGCAATTTCACATCTGTTGTAATTTGATGTGCCTGGATAACCCTCTGTGAAATCACCTTCATCACAACATAGCTGCGTTTAGTTATTTAAAAAGTTGGTGTACGGCTTTAGAGATAACAGTCAGATCACTTTTGATTGTGAGCTATTCAGGCTCCAAGTTGAAAACACAAGCAGTTTTATTAATAAAACAAAAAGAGAAATTAAAGAAAATAGAAAAGAAAACGTATGGGGATCGTGATTTCAAACTGTTTTATTTGGGTCTCCTTTTAGCAAAAAAAAAAAAAAAAAGGAAAAAAAAATTAAATGACACTGTCATTTTGATGGAAATGTTTTCCATCACTGCCACAACACTCATCCCGCATTAGCACTTGTCAATGCAGATGTCGGTACACAAAAACTGTGTTGCCCTCAAACTGAATCGGAGCTGTAAATTGAAGTTATGGCAACTGTTGCTGTCACATCAGTTTTTATCAAAATAAAAGAAGAAAACACCCAGTGGAACCATGGAAACAGCGTGTGACACAGAAAAACATCAACATCAATGCAGGGATACTGTAATTAGAATTTATTGAAATCCTGCTCAGTCAGAAAAAGGGGCATGATCTGCTGAGCATTTTGGATTTGGTCCCAAGCCTTTCCACTAAACACAATACAGTACACTACAGCTTTAGCATGGAGATATGAGAATATGTGGTTATTTGTAATTCTGGAGTTGCATCTACAGTACGTATTCAAATTTTACAGAACAAAAGAGGAAAAGTATGTCTAAGGAAGTGGAGATTTCTAACATTTACTGAAATTTTTTTTTCACAGTATGCACGTTGCGCTGTCAAGAATAGTTCAGAAAAGCAGCAAGGTTTAAGATCTTTGGCGATGGAAATAAATGACATTTTTCTTTCTAAACAAGAAGGCTACACAACACCCAAAATGCGTGCCACCCACCAGCGACAAGGCATGATCACTCGACAGGCCACCTGGCACCCTCGGTAGTTGTAGGGCCAAGGCCAGTAGCCACGCAGAGGCTCACAAACTCGCTGACAGTGAGTATAGCTGCGCTGGCATTCTGAGCAGCAGATTCCCTGGTGGTCCAGGATGCTATCAAAGGTCATGGTGCTCTCCTCTCTGGCCTCTCCGCTGCGCTGTGGTTACATTAAAGAGGATTAATATACAAGAGTAGCACATCAGATTTTTAAATCTATATTTGCAATTCAAACAAGTTCTAAATATTTGAATGAAGATTTTTTTTTTTTTTTTTTTTTTTTTTGTGCAATATGTTAATTTGTATAAGAGGTGGGAATTTTCTACATTGGTTCAGAAGTTCATTAAGACAGACTAGCTGCTTTGACCACAGTGACCTAAAATTCAGATGTCCGATTGATGCCCTGATAATGGAAGCAGCAACTGCGAAGAACAGGGTCTGCTTGAAGTTAATGCATTTTTTCACTGAGTTCCAGTTTTGGAAAAGTAGATTTTGAAGAAGGTTGACATACCAAAGGCATAGTTTGGACTTTCAGTTTACATGGAGTTCTGTGGGTTTTTTTAGAAGCTGTCAGTATCATACAATACTGACAGTACAGGTTAAACAAACAGCTGGGTCTCAGTTCATATTAACTGTTTCTAGACTGTTTTCATAACTTTGTCTCACACCGAAGAGAATGTCATGTTTGTAGCAAGTTATTTCTAGTTGATCAAGACCAAGAACTGTATTGGAAACCTTTTGTTGCCATTTAGTGGTTGAAATTATGCTCAGTTGTAATTAAAATAAAGAGTATTTATATGTATGCATTTGTAAATGCAGTTCATACAAATTCATACAGAGTCATCTTCCTCAGTCAACACATTAATAAAAAAACCCCAAAAAAAACAGTTAAATATTTCAGATCCTACTTTATTTTATTTAAACGTTGTACTGCCTTTAAATTCGTATTGGTTTTTTCTAGACAACCCAATAAAAATTTTCTTGAGGCGTCACAGTTTTGCCCTATGCAACCAAGTGAACCTGGATAGTAGCAACAGAGCATTGTGAGTACAGGTTTTACAATGTTACATCTTTGTGCCAGAAGCTATTGCATATCCTCTAATACACTGTATTTATTTTTTTATTAGGGATCAACAGTACTACAGTTATTTATACACTCTGGTTCTGTAACATCCAGTTTACAGTGTGACATAAATAGTATTCTCCATTCTCATTCAATTATTGTTATAGCTCAATTATTATGTGAGACACCTACAAATGATAAAGCTGCTGAGATGTAAAAGTAATACAACATGAAAAATAAACATTCTCACAACATCTCATATCATTGTGTTCATCAGAGGACAATGGGAAAAGGGCATTTCATGATAATGGTCCAGCTATCTAAAGCCAGTTTTCACACAAACAGGCCCCATCTGTGTCCATTATGGAGCGAAAATAGTCTCAAAAACCTCTGTGTGTGTAAAGGTATCTGTGCGTGTGTAATACTAGATTTGTAACTCGTGCAAGTATCTTTGTGTTTAACTTTGTGTTTAACTATCCAAAGTTAAACATCGTAAAAAAAAACTATAAAAGAAAATTTGTGTGTAACTCTGGGTATTTGTTAATATGTGGTCACAAATATGAAGAAATTAGGAATACAAAATAAAAGTACACACACACACACAATTACAATTTCTACAACCATTACATTTCTACACACAAACTTTTTAACTACAACCTCACAAATCTGAAAAGTATGAATCCAAACCTTCTCCTACGCCTACAAGTCACATGGTACACACACACAAAACTGCATTAATACACAGATCCAGTTACGAATGTACAAGGATTTTGAGACTCATTTCAAGCTTTAGCACAGCCCGGATTTGTACGAAAGTGTTGCATCTAAATGCTGTTTGAAAGCTGGGTAATATGATTTTTGTTCGGAGTGCAGTGTTTTCTGCTTTTTTAAAAACTTGTAAATATTACTAGAATATAATTGTTCTGCTTTCATTACACTGGCTTGTGGCATGTATGCAAATTATCCAAAACGACAACATCCAGCCGATGTGGTTTACAAGTCTTGTTTTCAAAGTCAACATATTTTAATGTTAAATCGCTTAACATTTTGAACATTGTTTTGAACGTTGTTTCAGTAAGCGTTTGTTTAGAATCTCTCAGAGCTTCAGGCTCAGACTAAAGAAGAGACGATCTATTTAACAATCACATTTAGCTGCAAGGTTGCCATTAGCATGTTAAATTTACCATTGACGTGCTAATATTTGCATTTGACTGATGACGTTTCTAGTCAGCCCAGGTTACATTGCAAAGTGTTGAGTGAGGTCTCTGTACTACTTTTTATGTATCAGTTCTTTAATTTCTTACATTTCAAATGTGAAAAAAGTGGAATAAAAGATAAATAAAATTAAAATGTTTTCATTTCTACAAATGTAGATCATTTATGACACATTTACAAAATTTTTGAATTAAGTCTCACTCAATTTAAGAGTCTTCCAGTTTTGGGTTGTAAAACGTCTTACAATTGCAAATTGTTTTGTCATTCTTATAACTATCACAAGACGAAGCCTAAAACAATGTCTTTCTTTGTATGTAATTTATTCAAGAGAAAAAGCAATACATTGACTTACAGATATTTCAATATGCAAAGTGCTGTGTGCTCTTCTTATTTAAACATGACCAAATGATAATAAATAAAGACAGCTTTTCTTACTTCTAATTTCACTGTGTTTAAGATAGATGCCATCCAGAGTTACCAATATGTGACTTGAAATAAGGACTGGAAGTTGGGCAAGGTATTAGGGTGTAATAATGGATTGCATAAAGAAAATGGAATTGGACGAGCAATAGCAATATAGTGACAGGAATTTGTAAGTACTGGATTATAAAAATAATCTGACTATGTAACATTTTTTTTTTCTCAGAGGATTTTTGTTGGCTCTAGTGGCCCATATTTTTTAAAGTAGGCTGACAGGAAAGAGGGGACGGAGAGAGGGGAAAATGTCGCCGGGGCCGGGAGTCAAACCCGTGACGGCCGCGTCGAGGACTAAGGCCTCCATACGTGGGTTGTGCCAACCCCTTACACCACCACAGCACGCCCCCTATTTTGGCACATGCATTATTAGTTACAGTTGTAATCATTTTAATAGTCTAATAAGATTATTAAAATCTTAATAATCTTAATACTTTGTAATATATATCAGGTATGTTTATTTAAAAATTTGTTTTTAGTGCGCTTTAAAGATAGTGTTATTAATGCATTGAGTCGTCAGTGCATTAATAATTGAGGAATATCCTGTCACCTTTAGGAACATGTTGTAGGGATGCTAGGCAGATTATTATCTTAAAGTTCAGATTTATCCATGTGAATTACTGTATGAACGTCTGAGATGTCTTACATTAAGTAAACAATCTCTCTTGCTACTGAACTCCTTTTACTGCATGTTTTTTGACAATACAATTTCCTCAGTCAGAGAAATTCCTGGGGTCAATTTTTACCTTGTGTCTCATAAATATTCTTGTCACCTATGATTATTATTTCTTTCTTAGCAAGTGGATGGTATCCAACACTATTCTTCATATTTTTGCAGTGCTGTCAGTGTTATTGTTACACATGTACAACCCTTCTGATTTTTTTTATCATTGCCATCCTCAGCTAGGGCTCGGGTTATTAAGGGAAAGAACAATGAGTTTGAGAGAAAACTGTAAAGTCTTTTATCAGTCTTAAATCAATACAGAACATACTCTGTGGTGTAATAAAGCAGATTATTAACATTAAAGCATTAATGTTAAAAAAAGAACATTGATGGGGAACATATTCCATAGTAATATGGAATATATGTGGTCCGAAATCAAAGAATTTGATTTCGGACCACAGTTAGAATACACTTTAAGACCTGTCTCCTGCTGGTAAAATACTGACTGCTGATAACTACCACACTGAAACTCACTTCACGACATCTAGATCCGTCCTTTTTAACACTGCTGTGATGGAAGTAATTTTTGAAAAGCAAAACTTAATTTCAAAACACTTTAAGGATTGCCTCAAGGCCTTGAATATGCCTCTTGATACCTTATCAAAAATTAACCAGCTGTGGAGACTTGTTCACTGTAAACAATGTTGTTGATGAAATGATCACTCACATGGTAGGGGTTTTCTGGATTGTACCCTGACCCCATAGCTGACTGTCCTTCATCCACATCTTCCTGCTCGCCGCGCCTCTCCGGGTCCC
This sequence comes from Poeciliopsis paucimaculata, assembly GCA_903067055.1. Lineage (NCBI taxonomy): Eukaryota > Metazoa > Chordata > Actinopteri > Cyprinodontiformes > Poeciliidae > Poeciliopsis > Poeciliopsis paucimaculata. The sequence continues at coordinate 9,158 of CAEGAD010084109.1, read as the reverse complement.
TCTCCTGAGTGGACGCCTTGATGTCCTGCATGTTTAACTGCCGTTTGGCTCGTCGCACGCCTCTCATTCTCCGCTCCCCATCTGTTACTCCATCCACAAGAGGCAAGAGTATTGGGTCAACATCCGCAAGATGCCGTACATGTCCTCAGAGCTCAATCCTACATAGCTGGAGCTATGTATTGCTATGTATCTCAGATGTCTTAAATAATTCACTTAGCAGCAGTGATATCAAGCAGTGCTGCGTGTTTCCATTTCATTCTTTTTTAATACGGGACTTTGTTATTCCACTCTAAATTTAGTGTATGTTCAAGATGTTTAAGTGTTTCACTAACTTCTAAGCTAAGGCGGAAAATATTACAAGTGTGTCAGCAGATAAGAAAAGCAATCACAGCTAAGATTTTAATGAGCGATGAAAAAAGTAAAATGGCTCAACTTAAAATAGATTACAGTGTATTTTAGAACAGCAGTTTTCCTTTTGGTGGGATCAGGCCAGACTCTATGGCTGCCCTGGGGCCCCTGTAAGCCTCCGGGTTCCAAAAACATTAAAAATAGCCAAAGGACATGTTGACTAATACAGATATATAAGCTGATGCCAATAAATTAGAATATTAACAAAAAGTTCATTTCTTTTAGTGATCCAATTCAAAAGGTGAAGCACATTTAGATTCATTGCATACAGACCAATAGATTTCAAGAGTTTATGTTTTTAATTTGAACTATTATGGCAAATAATAACCCAAAATTTAAATTTCTCAGAAAATAAAAGTCATGCAAAGACAGCAAAGATTGACCTGGGGTTACCAGATCACCTTTTTCTACCACATGTTTTCCTTCCAATCATCTCTTTATAAATTTGGTTGGATACTGCACATTGTGAGCAGCCAGCTTCTTTAGCAGTGACCTTTTGTGGATTATCGTCTTTGTGCAGGGTGTCAGACTGTGCTGGAAAAGTCTCTCCATGACTGCGTAGGCTAAAACATTTCCCCCCCCCCTTCTGTTTCCTTCTTTTATTGATCTATAAAAAGATTTAATATCCTAGGAAACTGAACGTGGGATTTTAATTTGCTGTTACCCCTATTCATCACAGTTAACAGAAATCTACCACAAATTAAATCCTGCTTAAGGCCTCCTACAACCTTAAGCAGAATCTGGAAATAGTAGGAAGAACCTTTGGGATAAATGGGTTGGAGCCAAAAAACAGGAAGTTCCCCACAAAGATCCAGAATTTTGTTGCTCAAAAATGTGGTGTTCTTCAGCGGCTGCTTTGCTGCAACCCATATGAGGAACTCCTCATCGAACCTCACAGGCATTAATTCATCTGTCTGACAAAAGAACAAACACAGTCTCTCTGAATTTACTCAGATTAATGCTGCAATATCTCTCTTTCTTTCCAAATTCTCAACGTTGCATGTCAAAGAACTTGCACACGTACCAGGTCAAACATTAGCGCGTCTTTGTTGTGTGCTCCCACGAGCGAGAGGTTTGCTTTGATATGGGATTTTATATAGCACTTGTCTCCTCCGAAGAAGCGGATTCCAGTTATTCCCTGCACCAAATCACAGAGATGCCATGTTTACATTCACAACTTTGCTACTTCGCTAAGCACACAGAAGGTCTCAGCTGAGCTCTGGGAGTGGGGGGGAGTGAGAACAAGGACAAACTTACTCACAATTTGAAAGTCATGAATCTCCACAGCCTCCCCAGCTTCACTCCCAGTTTGAAATCTCTGCAGATTGTTGTCAGAATCAATTTTCATGGAGCCCTCTCTCACCTTCCCATTGATGTTCAGGCTGTAGCGAACGCTGTAAACCTGGCAGCATTCAAAGTGACACGTTAAAATGACTGATTAGTTGAGTTATGTAAATCTCAAAGTGGCAAACACAAACAGCAGAGGCAGGAACAAGCTTCATGTTGCTTGTGTTATTTACCCCCTCGCAGACATTTCCATGGAACAAAATCCTCTGTAGTTTTAACACACTGAGAATTTGAGTAAAGCACCACGGGAGATGCTGCTGCAGACCCCAATGAGGTGGTTTGCCCCACATGTGAGCTCATTAGAACACAAATAAACATTATGCTGTTGCGTATGAAATGTGGAAGAGCACAATGAATCAATTTGAGCAGCCTGAGTGTTGAAGTCGGAAGGAAAGATTTAATTTTGCAGTTTGAAATGCTGCACACTTGTCAACATTTTTAACATATAATCCTAATTCACTTACATTTTTATCACTGGCTTTCCACATGTAGAGCGAAACCACAAACATGCACAAGACGAACGCTGCACCAGCGATAAGGGCCACAACTCCAAATCTCAGCACATGACTGATTCCAGCAGAAGGTGGTGTGCTGGGTGTACAGGGTGTGCTGCGACCCTTAAATTCAAGAGCAAACAAAGACACATACAGCAGATGATGAACAATGACTGAGGCAAGACTAACACTGCTGGGTAAAACTTAAGACTATACAACGTTGACAGCTTAACAAACATGTCAAAGATGTCAGTAATGGTTTTGATCAAAAAACAGAGCCTGTCTTACCGCAGCACAGCAGGATCCACCAGCTGGATTCTGCACTTTTTCCATAATCCCTCTCTCGTGCCTCTGTAATTCCCTTTCTGGTTGCTTCTCTTTATGGAAGTTGGGTTATCCGCCAGAAGGCTTTCCGACAGGTATGTGTGAATGATGTAAGGTTAATATAAAATTGCAAAATTCTTCATCAGAATGTTACTTGGGTCCTCAAGTTTCCCCAAAGCAACAAGTAGCCAAACGCCTGGTGCCAAACTAAGAAAAAGAAAAAAGAAATGCAAAGGAGCGTTGAAGAGACTGGGAATTTTATATATATATATATATATATATATATATATATATATATATGTATATATATATGTGTGTGTGAAATCATGTTGTACATTTCTTAAAAATAGCATTCTCTGTTAAAAAGAAATGTGGAATTGAGTCGGATAATTTAATAAAATGACAGATTGTGCGTTTATATTTGCACATATTGCATATTGCATATTACAATAGACTATTCAGAAAAAAAGTAAAGAAATGTATAAACAGCAGGACTGTACACAACTGTGAAGCTTGTTAGACAAACTGCGGATTGTATTGTCTGACAGCTGCAAGAAAGGACCTGCAATAATGCTTCTTTGTCCATCAAAGATTCAGCACTGCCACCAAAGACAATTCCAGTTCAATTATACGTGCACATCTTTTTGAGTACTTTTTGAGTAACACAAACCTCTAACAAATTATTTTTCAGGATTTTTACATGGTTAGCTTCATCCATCTTTCTCCCCACTCTGCCCAGCTTCATTGTTCCTGCTGAAAAAAAAAAAACATTCCAACATCATGAATCCACTACCATATTTGTGTAGTGTTTGACCAATACAACAGATTTGTATCTGAAAATCTGCAGCCCCTCCAGAGCTACCGTCTGCTCTTGGCTAATTCTCTAATTAATACCCTGAGAAGCATTAAACTGACACCAAATCTTGTCAGTCTAGATGAACTGCATAGGTATACAGAAAACAATCCTTCTTTTCAGTGGATGAATAAAATGCTATGTTGTCCCTGTTCTGTCCACAAAACAGGGCTGCTCTTCTTTGTTTGGCTTTTTTTTAGCCACTGACTCTGATGCTGCTTCCCCAACAGATGGCTAAAGATGAAATTAAACTCTCTAGAACAGCCGCTGAAGAAATGCAACACCCTGCTGCAAAGAATAAAGGACCTAAGCTTCCTCAAGAAATACAGTCTGCTCACTCCAATTTGGTAGGCAAGATCACTCCGTAATTTCCAATACCAGCTAGGAAAACACTTCCATATTCCACTTCATCCAGTTCTTTCCCCATGTTGCATAAGGTGTTCAACATATTCATGATTTTCCTAAAATCCAAAATCAACTCTCTTTTATGCTGTTTGTTTGCTAATGATCCACAACAACTCCCAAAATGTATTTCCACTGAGATTAAAGTGCACACATTAAATTAAATAAATAAGCTACTGGTCAGACAGGATTTCATACAGGAGTATTACAGTAAAAATACTGTAATATTAAAAAATTATTCAAATTTTTGAATAACAAAAAAAAACAAAACAGTTTTCCTACCTTACAAATATGCTCTACTTTGTGTTGATCTACCTCATAAATACCCACTAAAACACATCAAAATTTGTGTTTCTTTCATGACAAAATGTGAATAACTTCAAGGATATTCATACTTCTGCAAGGTAATAAGTAGTAATCTTGTCTCACTTGCGTGGAAATTAATCTACTTACATTTGTGTTAAAATGCGATTCAGTTTTATCTGAAATTTATGCAGAAAGGCAGAAGTGAAAAGCACTACCTTGTCATACATTTTTTATGTGCTTGCTGCATATTTCCTTAAGTTGTTTGCCAAAATGTCAGCAGGAATGGAAACTGGCACCATACCTGTAGTCAAACTTGTAAATATTATTATTCTTAGGTTTATTTATTCAGACAGCAGGCTGAAGACGGGACACACTCTGAATATGTTACACACAAGGAGAGAGAGACATAACATTTGCTTAATTATGAGCTTTCTGATTTCAAGTTTTACGGTCAAGGTTTCTCAGACTTTATTATAACCTAAAAGCAAGAAAAAATAAAAAGAGTTTCAAATGTGCTGTTGCTTAGGAACAGATTAAATTACATTTTTTGGATAATTGGTAAGCTGGGAGGCAATCACACAAGGTGAGGGGATTCTTTGACCTTTGAAAAATATGCAATTGTGGGAGAATTTGAGCAGCAGTGCCATATTTGCATGCAAATTGGAGCGGCAGACTAGCCACATTGTGCACAACGAGAAGACAAGGAGATTGGTTTTTGCTCACTATCTGTTTAGAACTACATTATATTTACTGCAGCTCACAAGCCTTTGAGGCAAATAAACTGCATACAGGCGGTTAATTGAGGTTGTATTATTATAAACAACTCCCAATTTTTTATTTATTTATTTTTTTTTACATTTCAATTGCTATTGAACAGCAGAACAGTGTTTATTTTAACTCTTTATTGTGCAACATCATGATAAAATCTATCGCAAACATGGCTGATTGTTTTCCACAGCAGAAAGGCCATTTTTTGGCCTAAATGTCCAAAAATCATGCCCTTAAATAGTAACACATGCTTTTAAAAAGTCATAATAAAATTCCTCTTTACATTGAATCATTATGAAAAATATATTATCGTTAAAAAATCTTGCATATTACACATGATACAATGAACAGTCATATATGAGCCAAAGGACACACACAACACGCTACTGAACACGTCAACAACCCAACATGGAGTCAATTTGGATTAAAGATCTGTACAGTACAAAGACTAAATGTCTTTTAATTACAGTATTAAACACGTTTTGTGTCCTTTTAAGAGTTTGTGTACTCAGGGATGGATATTTCATCCGTTTCCTGTATCCTGGCTGGTGTAGGTGGACCGACGAGGATGTAATCAAACTCCTGGTGTTGGACCTTTTCATACACGCTCTGCAGACCACTGGTTTTAGGGATATGGGGCGGGTAGTAGTTTTCCCTCCTGGCGTCCCGGGGAAGCGTGGCAGTCTTGGAGAATGTTGACAGGTGAGCTCCGCAGGCCAAGCTTGTATTAGGCCTGGTGGCTGATGGGCTCCAGCAGCGGTCCGAGTGTCCCAGCACTTTGCATTCACTGGTGCACGCCCAGAGACCTGAGGAGGGGAAAACACAGCAAATAGTGGATATTGTCTGAATGTTTGAGGACAGGAGAACCCAGGGTACTCAATTGAAATTTTGTTTGTATCTGAATCAATCATAACTCTTGAGTACTGATGAATATACAAGTTAGATGTGGTGGGTTGATTAAGTTATTGCTTGATTATCTCTGACACTCACTGTTCATTGGTGGTGATTCCTTTTTGTGGACGTCTGCACTGATGTCAGAGTCGCTGTCGTTGAAGTCGCTGTCCCCTTTCCCACTGTCTTTCCCGCTAATCTGGGGGTCCCTCGCTGAGATAGTCGTGAACGAGTTGCCTTTCCATATTGTTATAGGCCTCACAGTTTCTTTCCCATACCCTGGCAGTGTGGAATAACCCTATAAAGATGTAAAACACATTAATTTAAAATCAGAAAGCTCAAACAGATACGGTGATAATTTTTAAATGTAGGGGGGGAAATCTGCTTACCTTTAACTTGGCTTCCATTGGCCTGGTGTTCGGCTCAAAGATTCCTGTTGTCTGCCTGCTGTCCTCACTGCTGGTCTCTGTTGTGTTGCTGCTGGCCAGAGGCAGATCCTCTGGAAATGGGTGGGCATCAAATGCTTTGCCTTTGTGATTGACGATCAAAGAATCCACACGACTACTTTCAGCTTTCTCCACATCGGGTGTTTCTGCTTTCTCTTCATAACCCCCCTCGCTCGTCTCCTTTTTCCTGCGGCTACAGATGGTTGCAATGAGAATGATAGCCAGCAGAAGAACAGAGCAGCTTCCAGCCAGGACAATGATTATGGCGATGGACATGTCCCACTCAAAGAGCTCCTCGTTGCTATTTTGAGCCGAGGAAGGCTGGCTGGGCGGGGTGCCTTCTATGAAACTGAAAATAATCATGGCTGTGGACGTCATAGGGGGGGACCCATTGTCACTGACCGCCACTGTGACTTTAACACTGTCCGTGAGGTCATATGTGAGCTTTCGATTCACTAGCACCTTCCCAGTGTCTTTGTTGATGGAGAATCCTAAGTGCCCCCCATCTGTAATCTTAAAGGACAGTTGTGCATTAATGCCCTCATCAGCGTCACTGGCCCTGATCTGAGTCACCAAATAACCTGCAGGTGCATCTCTGGGCAGGAAAATCTCAGCCGACCCCTTGTAGAGTGGAGGCTCTACAATATAAGGCTGGTTGTCATTTTGATCAAGTATTTTTAACCTGATGATGGCTGTGCTCTGCAGCTGCGGTGACCCCCCATCGCTAGCCTGAATATGTACATCCAGCTGTTTCATCACTTCATAATTGAAACTCCTCAGCGCATATATGGAGCCAGACACGGAGTTGAGAGACACAAATGTGTTCACCGGGGACCCCATGATGACACTGTCCACAAGCCTGTAGGTGATCTTCCCGTTGTTACCCAGATCCACGTCGCTGGCCTCCGCCGTAGTGATGTAGGCGCCTGGTGCGTTGTTTTCCATCACCGACACCTCATAAACGGCCCTCGCAAAGTGGGGCGCGTTATCGTTCTCATCGCTCAGCCTGATGGTGAACTGGGTGATTTTTCTCAACGGAGGTGACCCGAAATCCTCCGCCATGACTGTTAAGTTATACTCACTGATCCGCTCTCTGTCCAGAGAGGCCGCTGTGACTATCATGTAGCTGTCCTCGTGGGCCTGCCGGAGTCTGAAGTGATCGTGGCCATACAAAGTGCAGTGAACTTGGCTGTTAACGCCAGAGTCTCTGTCCAGGGTGCTGATGAGCGCCACCAGGCTGTCTTTTTCTGCCGCCTCGCTAATGTACGCAACACCCGTTGCGATGGAGGTCATCGGGGTGATGCTGATCTCCGGGGCATTATCGTTCACGTCCGTGACGTGGATTATGATTTTGCACACGGACGGGATCGGATTTGCGCCCAGATCGACGGCCTGCACGTCCAGCTCGTAGGTGCTTTTGTCCTCGAAGTCCACGGGACTCCTGAGGGTCACGCGGCCCGATTTGTTATCCACTTGGAAAAGTTCGCGGCTCTCGTGGGAAACCTGCTTCCCGAACCCGTAGACCACCTCACCGTTCAGACCCTCGTCGGCATCCACTGCGTTCAGGTCCAGGATCACGGTGCCAACCGGCGCGTCCTCTGGGAGGCTGACTGAGAAGCTGTTCTGGTCAAAAACTGGGCTGTTGTCGTTAAAGTCAGTCACTCTCACAGTTATCTTAGTTGACCCGGATCTGTAGGGGCTCCCTCCGTCTTTTGCCACCAACTCTAAGATATATGAGGGCTGAGTCTCCCTGTCAAGCTCTTTCATCAGGATCAGCTCCGCATATTTAACCCCATCCGCTCTTTGGAGCACATCTATGGTGAAGTGACTGTTCACAGAAATCTGATAGCTTTGTATGTAATTTGACCCGACATCAGCGTCCACGGCGGGGTCCAGGGGGATCCGGGACCCCAGCGCTGCGTTCTCCGAGATCTCCACCACAGACTCCCTGTTTGGAAACTCCGGAGAGTTGTCATTGACGTCCCTTATTTCCACCTCGACATGGATCAGCCTGTAGCGGTCTTTGGAGAAATTAACCACGTCAAAAGTAATCAGGCACTGTGTAGTGTGCCTGCAGATTCGCTCCCTGTCGATTCGCTCCCCGACACTGAGTTGCCCGTCGCTTTCTCTCACCCGGATAAAGGAGTCGTTAAATTGTTTCATCATCCTGAAATTGATCTTGGAGGAGTGGGACACACTCAAGGACATGTCCTTGGCCAGGTTCCCGATGACAGTGCCCGGTGCGTCCTCCTCTCTGGTCTGGTACCTCACTGTATTTCCCTCAGACTCAGTCCGAGAGGCGAATAAAGAAAGATGAAAATAGACGACAACAATCCACCGGTGCCAATAAGTTGCAATCATCTTTGCAGAGGTCTCCCCGTCGCTGAGTAGCCTCCTTGTGAGCGGTTCACATCTGGAGCGAGCTCTCCACGCAGCGCAACCGCTTTTACGAACTGAACTGTGCTGAAAGTGAAAGTTAGTCCTTCAGTGCGCGCAGCAGCCAGTCAGCCAGATATGCTCGCAGCCTCGCCTTCAACACAGCTCCAAATTCTGCAGTGGCGGGGTTTATACGGCTCCTCATGCTAATGAGACCAAGTGTGACCAATCCCTCGCTTTAGATTTAAAAATACATTTTTTTGTTTCACACAGGGTGAAACAAAAAAAATGCTCCGAGCTCTTTTATTCTTTCTTTGCACAACAGGACAAAAAGGGTAGAAAGAAATACATTTTTTATTATTATTATTTTTTTTTTTTACTTCTTCTGTTGTATTAACAGGTGCATCTCAGTAAATCAGAATATCATTGAAATGTCATTTAATTTAGGTTAATCATTCCAAAATAATGAAACTGATATGAGGCTTCATTAAGTATTAAAGTGCTGGAAAATTGCGTCAGACCAATAAAAATTGTATATATATA
>CAEGAD010084108.1:0-49553 GCA_903067055.1 Poeciliopsis paucimaculata | reverse complement strand
TCTCCTCGCGAGTAAGAAAAGAATCTAACTCTCTTGTCTTTCCTGTATTTGTTTAATCTGTGTTTTAATAGGTGTTAACCCTGACAGTTGGTGAGCTTCACTTTCATGCTGCACCGTATCAAATGATCCAAACCCGCGAAAAACCTGTTCCCACCCCTCGCCTGTGGTGGCGCTGCGCCAAGAACTACCACAGGAAACGACACAAAAAATTCAGACGAAGATACCGGGCGCTGCTTTCGTTGTCACAAAATGTAAACAAAAATTAAGTGATGTCATACGTTCACAGTTGGAGGATTTCTCTTGTCGTTTTTAAAAGACCACGAACCGTTTCTCCCTCTAGAGCTAAACTCAAGTTTGTTTTGGTTACCCAGATTGCTCTGCACTGTAGTCCGCGGTCTCTAGTCCACTTGCATACACATGCGTACCCGAACCGTGTCAGAGTTCACTTCAACCAGGTTTTTAGGTAGAGCGGAGTTCACTTTTTTTGGTTCGACTGCGCGTTGACAAATCCCCCAAAATGAACCGGACTGTCTATAGAGTTGGACCAAAGCGGACTGAACAGGGCCGGCGTGAACGCACCCCAAAGTCTGGCGCTTTTTTCCAGGACTCACCTCCCTGGATCAGCTGACGAGCCATGAAGAGAGCGGTGGAGCCGGTGGAACAGTTGTTGTTCACGTTGACGATGGGGATTCCCGTCAGGCCCAAGCTGTGGTAAATCGCTCTCTGGCCACATGTGGAGTCCCCTTCAGCAATAAAACAGACGTTAGTATTCAGGTCTACTGAAATCTATAATACAGGAATTTTTATATAAGCCAGTATTAAAAAAAAACATATTTCACTGAGAGTCTTACCATAAACATATCCTACACAGGCCTGTTCAATGGCCGAATACGGGATCTTTGCATCTTTCAGAGCTTTTTCACCTACAACACAGACAAACACGGATCATGCATGGCTTGTATGTCACATGACATAAACAAAAACCAACAAAGTCAAGGTTCTGGTGTGGTCAATCGCTAGAAAAAATGTCATTATTTATGGCTGTGCACATAAATGAAATCGAGCTCCGTCTTGTTGCACCAAAGATCACCTGCTTCTTTAGCCATGTCAGGGTAGTCGTAGTCCCCTCTGGCTCCAGGCTTGTCAAACTGCAGAAAAACACAGACAACCCAAACCGATCAATGGTTCTGAACATTAGAAATTGTAACCCAGTGCTTTACTATGTTCTCTCTCCAAATTGTTAGGGTTTCGTCACCTCCCCCCCTTCCCCTCCCCTTTTCTGTCAATAAACTACATCCTTTGTGTCAAAAATGAAAAAATATGACCCTAGAACTCTGCAAGTCTTTTTGTTTGTTTGTTTTTCTGTACAGAAAACTAATCAGTAAAACAGACAGATCTACGTACAACCCCCAAACATTCATCTGATTAAAACATAAGGAGAATTTCAAAGTGGTTAACTTTGTATTTGCTATATATTTAAGACATGTTTCTACACATTTTGTTATGTATTCAGGCCACAAACAAAGAAAGTAAAGACATAACAAAAAGCACCATCAGCAGAATTCAAAGCATTTTGTTTCTGCTATGAATATGTTATATATGTCTATTTTGTATTCTTAGAAAGTCTAACTAAGGCCGCTGAAAGCTAGTTGCACAAAGGGGGGCTAACCAACCCTCTCAGAGAGACGACCTCTGGCCCACTTTGAAAACTCTCTGGACTTTAAACTATGACCCAACAGAAAGCTGTGCTTTCTGTTGGGTCAACTCTGAATTTAGCTTCCAGAGTTGACCATTTATGAACCTGATATTAAGAAGAATTGTGTTTCATTCGGGGTGATGGTGTTTGTAAATGTCTCGAGCTGTTCTCCCTCCAATAGAAGAGTTTGATGACAGCAGGGAAACTTTCAGTAGCAAGTCCGAGTCTGGAATTAGCCTCCGATGCTAACGTTCAAACTTCTCAGCGCCTGGTCCTTAGTGCTACGCTGCAAGTCCAAGCTGGTGAGTAGAGAATAAAAATATTACCTTCGTCATGCCCACACCGATAACAAACACTCTGTTCTTTTTTCCAGGTGCCATGGTTGCTCCTTTCCCCACTAGCCCTGATTTCAGAGAGGAAAAACAGCGGCTGTGACAGCACCGAGAGGACGACCCTACCAACATAGATCGTCTATTACACATGAGCTGTCACTTACCTGAAAAAAAAAAACAGTTGAACGACTGAATTGGGTAACAAATTTAGATTTAACTATTCTTAAAGTGGACACATCACGCTTTTAAATCATTCCTTCATAATACTTATAGTCAATATGAAGCACAACTTCAATGCTTTGGTTTCCTCGTTATTGTGGCTCCACAAACACTTTCCTCGGTCTGAGGCGAGTTTTAGAGAAACTGTTCGCTGCGGTCTCTTTAAAAGTCAATGAGACATTTCACGCCCCGCCCCATCCAGGTCACAGAGAGTTCCACTCTACCCCGTTCGGCCATTTTTGTAGTTTGATATTAGCGACGGCCGAGAAACTTTTTATTTCAAAGTTTATTAAAGATGTCAACAACGGAAGACTTTCCATCCAACCTTACATGGTGGCGCTAGAGTCTAACCCAGAGCAGGAGGACATTCAGAACCACGCATTCAAATTTAACTAATGCCACATTTAATAAATTGCAATATGCTCATCATTTTATTTTCTGGACTGGAAAGTCAGTTATCAGCCCTTGTGAAAAAACTATGAAAAACTAAAGTTGTAATATATCTATAATCAATTACTTTTGAATAAAATGCTTTTAAAGTGAACTATGATGAAGAAAAAAAAACAACATCTGAAGTCATCATCTTCACTTTTATTAAAACAATGCACAAGGTTCATGTCTATTGAGCATAATCCAAGAAACGGGAACGAACGTCAACACTTGATGAATCGATGGGTGACCTCATAGATTCCCACGGACTCCTTGGCTTTGTCGTCGTAGTCGTTCCAGTCCTAAAATGTGCAACATGAGGACATTTTTTTTTTTTTTAAATAAAGTAAAATAGACATATTAAGAAAGAAAAGTAACACTCTCGGGAACAGTCGGAGCAGATAGTGGATTAATAATCTAACAAAATAACTTTTGGGACAAGGTGGCCACAATGGTCTTACTTTTTCTAGCAGGTTGACTTCAGGAAACGGCGTTCCAGTCTCCGCTCCTTCTGCAGCAAAACCGGCCTGCGGGAGGAGAGGTGGTGCAATATTCAATTCAATTCAAACTTTATTAAAAGAGAGTAACCTTGTTCACAGTAGAGATAAAATAAAAAATAGAAAAAATGGTTTGTGATGTAGATCAGAAGAAGAGGAAAAATACTTCAGGTAAATCCTAAAATCGGAGTCACAAAGTGCATGGCTTTGTTTGTAGAATCTTTGATTTAATAGCTTTAAAAGTCAAAGTGTGCTGATCCTAAATTTTCACATGTCTAAGAATAAATAAAAACTGATAAGAAATACAACTAAAAAGTGAAAAAACATGTCAAAAAAAATAATAATAATAATTTATGTACTTCAATCGATCCAAACCTGTTTGAAGTCAACAGCTGGGACTAGAAAACTTCACAAAACAACTTAAAGTTCATTTTAACTACTTGCTAACATCCACAAGAGTTAATACTCTGTGGGTCAGCACACCAGGGAACCAACAAACTAGAAAAACATAAAAGTACAAAATTATCGCAGTAGGTGTTTTTACATCTAAATCCTACTAATTGAATTAAATGCAGTCTAGGAGTTTTACAGAACTCTGAAGTTTCTCATTAATCTGTCTGATCAGGAATAAAAAGACAGAAAGATTCTCGCCTGCGGTTGGAAGTCAACCGGCTCCAGGCCTCGACACTCGAACTGCACCATCGTCTTGAATTTCTCGTTGTCCGACGCCTTCGTTCCAGAGAACACACAGCGCCGTGAGAATGAAAAACGGACACAGTCACACACTCTGTTTATTATAAAAGAGATGGATTTAAAAGGAAAACTGAAAAAAACAAACAAACTATATAATCCAAAAAGAGAACAAGTAAGTTCCTGGAAATATTAATGTTTTATAAAATTATATTATGAACTATCGACACAAGTTCTGAGTGCAGCTAACGATTATTTGATTTGATATTTGATTATTCTGACGATTAATCGGAAAACAAAATCATCACATTCTGCTGATTTTTCATCCAATCGCCTATGCCTTTTTTATACAATATCAGAAGTACACAAAAGACACAAACAATGTCATTTTTTATGAATAAGAAAATAAACATTTTATTGCCTAAAATACATTTGTCGCAAACGATGCATTTACAGATAAAAGTTTTTTCGTTTGTATATTTTTTTTATACAGTTTTGTCATAATTACTGCTCTGAGTGTGTTGTTCTTTCAGGAAATGGCCTTTTTAAATGTCTGTGTATTTGACGTGTAACAATTAATCAGTTACTAAATTAATTAACAGTTATTTCAATAACCAATTAATCACGATTAATCCAATTAATTGTTTCAATCCTAAAAAACAAACAAACAAACAAACAAAAAAAACACAGAATGCTGGGAAAGTTGAGCCGTGGTAGGCCATGTTTAACATCCCACCTGGTACCAGACGGTCTACTTACATTATAAGGGGTAATGGTGTCTCTCAGGATATCTGCGATGGAGAAAATTGGCCTCCAATTAGTTCAAATATCTCAAACGGGCAGCTGACACATTTAATGACGCACCTATTGAATTCTCCCTCGCACAAAGTTTGCATTTCTGGACCATGCTGGCGCTCCCTCGGCCTCCTTTCAGCGGAACGCTCTCCTGTCGACACAGAACGTTAATATAGGGGACGGCAAATTTCTTTCAAAAAATGAAGGTTTTCTACTTACCGTTAGAGTCACATACTGCCATTTGTCCGGGACCTCCCCACAGTTTCCACACTTCAGCTGAAGGAGGGAGGAGAAAACGAGGAGTGAGCGTGTGAGCAGAGCAACGGGGAACGACAGAACATGAAGTGGCTCTGGTGGTCCACGACCTGACCTTAAATCCACGCGGTGCGTTCAAGTCGCAAAGGTTTCCTACCTACTTTTAGTTGTTTTTTTTTGTTGTTGTTGTCAATTTCAATGTCTTTTTACCGTTTCATATTGGTTTTAATAATAAAATCAAATTGCTGGCGGCGCAGGCCGGGGGTCTTTCTACACGGAGTTTGCTGTTCTCTGTTGATCATTCTTTAATTGACATTTGCTCTTTTCATATTGTTTTCTTTAATATGAAGTAAGCAATCCCATTCCCACCCTCTCAAGTTTGATGATTAAGGCTTACAGATTATATAAATCCAAATTGAGGTTTCCGAAATATAGACAGCAACATCAAATCAGTTAAGAAAATAATATTAAGATAGAAATGTTACAGTCATGGGGAATGCTGCTGACATGGCAGAGACAACTCAGTGCACCACTCCCCCACTGCATGGTTGTTTTTAGCATGTCTGGTGCTGTTTCTGAAGCAGCTACAGAGCAAACTACACTATACACATGCGAGCAGCTCAAATTAAATTCCTCATTGGTCTGAAACTGAATGGGATCAATCAGCAGGGGACACGTAGAAGTTTTCTACGGTGAATTAAAAACAGGGCTATGGATAAAAGCACGATAGCATTCTCGCTATCCTACCTTCAGAAACCAGCGGAAGTCTTCCCCCAGCGGCCTGACGTTTGTCACGTTTTCCAGGTTAGCTTTAAACTGCAGCCCGAACTTCTGCCGTGAAACAGAGAGGAGTCAGAACTGAGACAGAACCAGCCGAACGTGCGCGCTGCGGGTCAGAACCCCGCAGCAGGGGCGACACGTACCACCATCTTGACGCTCCAGCGATGGCAGCCGTCTCTGAGGCGTTCAGGAATCCTCGGAATTTGTAACTTTTCCTACTTCTAAGTACTGAAAGTGGTCTGAGTAAAGTGTCAAAGTTAATGGTTTGTTGCTTTGTTCGGCGCTTACCGAAACTCGCCCAGTTTTACGTAAAATACGTTTAAGTTTTCCTCCTTTTTTTTTTTTTTTTAACAAAGATTTCAACCTAAAAACGCAAACATTGTGGAGCCAAAACACCCAATTTGAACCAACATGTAAACCCGATCTGAAAAACGTCCGTTTTAAAAAACAAACTCAGTTGTGGAAAATTTTGTGAATTAAAACTCTTGTGCTCCCTCTAGAGGCCAAAGTGGACCATTTTTGATTCCAGCTCAGAAATCTTGCGGCACACTTAAAAGAAACACGCCAAAACCAAAACTCATCTGCATCATTTTATTTACTATTAGGCAACTGACAAATTCAGCTTCAACTAACCGATCAGTCCCTTACTCCACAACCATTCACAACTCATTCATTCGATTGCACAACATGACAAATGTAGGACTTGGCATGAAGAAAAAATTTTTATTGAAAACCTATCCAAAACAGATTGGTTCCTAGTGTTGAGATTTGCATGAAAACCTGAGGCAACTTTACCGAGGCATTATGGTGGTTTGCCACACATCTGGAATGAATGCTATTGCTGAGGCAATGAACACCCCCGAACCAGCCCCCATCATTCATTAATGTGGCATTTTAGACCAATTGCATTACCCTGAGTCTATGTCATCATGATGTCACAGCTGTGATTTGGCTGTTTTAAATGTGAGCAGAAGCACCTAAGTTCTGAAAATTAATGTAGATAATCTTGTTTAAAATAAACGCTTAGACCATTTTTTTTCTTTTGCATCATTTAAATTTCAATAAATAATTAAAGGTATATATAAAAAAAAAGCATTTTGATACTTTTTGGACTAACTGGAAACTTGCCAGCATTTGTTTTGATGTGTGACAATGTTTGTGTGAAACACTGAGGTGGATAACGATTCAAATCATTGACAAAACAATGAGAAACACTCCCAAGATTGTCAATACAGAGATCAACCTCCCTTTGGCCAACTTTAAACTATATTTTCTGTTTGTTTGTTTGTTTTGAGATCCTCAAACATTTATAGGGTTGCCCTAGAAACCAGGGCTTCAAGTTTTACCAGAAACAAAAAAAAAAAAGGAAAAAAAGAACGTTTTTATTTTCTACCAGAAAAGACTTTCGTTGTTTAGTAAGGGGACATAAAAAAAAAAAAATAGAGCAGGGAGAAAAACCCAGTTTAAACAGGTCCCTTCTTTACCCTCCAAACAACAAAAGGAAAATCTACGTTCAGGTTTGACACAAAAAAAAAAAAGGAAAAAAAAAAAAAAAAAAAAAAAAAAACGTAAAGAAAAAAAAAAGGGGGAAATCCCCTGCCATTCAATTACTTGGGGGTGGGGTGCCGTTTTAANAAAAGGGCTCAATGCAAGGCATTTCAATTACTTCTGTGTCTCTTCGCTTTTTAAATACAGTGTAGCCGGGGTGGCGTTATTTACAGTGCAACACCCACACCCCTCTCCGCCCCGTGAAGAGAGGGGCCACGGCGTCAGTGAGGGCGGCTGCTCGACTCCGAGGTCCTCCGCTGCCGGGGAGCACTGTGTCCGTTCGTGAAGCCGTTCTGACGCTTGGTCTGTCCACCGTTCAGAATGTCTTGGATGTGCTGGACGATCAAGTTGATGGCCACTGCAAAACAGTAAACAGTTACGTGGACCACAAAAATTGCCATCAAAACGTACAAAGTATTTTTTGGGATTGAACTGATGCAACTAACATGGCTTCTTTTTTTTTTTATGAACATGTTTGTGTTTGTAAAAAATTTTTAATGTATCCTGTCAGTGTCATTGGGAGTAGAAATTTTAAAAAACATTAGATTTGAGTTACAGAGAGCAGCACACAATAACACAGGAGAATGTTTACATTTTCCTTGTAGGGCAAAGTTAACACCCTCAGCCATCCTACTGTTTATTTACATAACAACTAGTCTTGTCTTACCAAGGTTATCTGCTCCTTTTGGAATAATCAAGTCTGCATACTTCTTTGTCTAGAAGGGGGGAAAAAAAGTTCAAGATAAAGCTAGTCAAAATCTTTTCAATGCAACTCAAATTAAAGCTATAATCAATCCATATTTTTCACTGAAACAAGCCAAAAGCAACGGAGAAAGAAAATAAATCTCAGAAAAACAGCACCATCTACTGGATCATCTCTGCAACCGCAGCACTGATTTTCTACAAACATTGTGACGAACATACTGAAAATCAGAAAATATCAGTTGTTTTGCCTATTGATCAGTTATTAGTGCTGATAACTGATCAGCACTAATCAGTTATCAGCATTATGTATGATGGAATTGAAAGGAGCATCTCTGACAATTTACAAGAAATTTTACATAGAAATAAAAAAGTGTATTCTTGTATTTCATACAGGCTGGTTTATCTACTAATGTTAAGATAGTGTGAGAAATTTGAGCATTTGTGATCATCAAAAATTAATCTCTATGATTCTCGACTATACAGAACTTAAAACAAAAAAAAACTTGAAACGGTAAACAAAAGTAGAAAAATTCTTGCGTAGTCACTTACCGGCAAACAGAACTCCTCAAAGGCCGGCTTTACAAAAGTAATATACTGACTCAGGACTTGTTCAAGTTCTCTGCCACGCTCATTAATATCCCTCAGAACTGAAAAAATAAAAGAAAAAGAAAAGGCACAATAACCACATAAGATATTTACAAGACAGCCCTGTGGAAACCCCCCCCCCCTTTCACTACTGCTGGTTACCTCAGTGTCTTACTAAGCTTGTTCAGATTACTTTTAAACAAGTGACAACAGTGCGTGTCCAATCGGATCTTTTTCTATACACCTCGACGCGAGAGCCGCGTGTCTGGGTCTGTGTCAACAAACAGCTTCATCTGGAACAGATCCCTGATTTCCTGAGAGTAGAACATGAGGATCCCCTCAAACAGGACCACGTCGGCCGGGTACACCGTAACAAACTCCTCTTTCCTGGAACAACACAGAAAAAAGTTCCCTTTTCTCTG
Source organism: Poeciliopsis paucimaculata (assembly GCA_903067055.1). Taxonomy (NCBI): domain Eukaryota; kingdom Metazoa; phylum Chordata; class Actinopteri; order Cyprinodontiformes; family Poeciliidae; genus Poeciliopsis; species Poeciliopsis paucimaculata. The sequence goes on along the minus strand of CAEGAD010084108.1, from coordinate 40,600 downwards.
TGGCTGGAGGGGAAAAACAACAACTGGAGATGGATTACAAAACCCGAGCTCAGAGGCAAAAAAAAAAAAAAAAAAAACGCGTTTCTTTCAGGTCAGGAACTTGTTTATGAAAACACTCTACTATGGGAAACCACAATTCTGGGAGGTGCTGAAGAAACAGGATCTGGGAAGAAAAAGGAGGAAACGCTTACCTGGAATGAGTAACAAAGTCATAAACGGGGATTTGCACCGTCTCTCCCTGAAGTATTTGTCTGAGCGTCTGCATAATGAGCTCATTGTCGAAGGCATCTAGAAAAAGCAAAAAAGGTTATTAGTTTGTTTACCATTTGTTCACCACCACTTAACTGTCAAAAGAACTTTCAGAAGATTTTTATTTTTTTTTGCGTATTTGTTAAAATCATCCCCATTTTGTGACAGCATGGTACGAGACGGATTATCTCACTAGAAACAACCAATCACAGCCAGGAGGCGGGTCTTAGTGCTGTCTATCACCCTGTTCATGGCACTGTTCTTCCCCCCTTTCTCCCTGCTGTGCTGCAGCTATAATAGCCTGGCATGAATGCTAAAGCTAATTAGCATGGCCACTGGTGGCAAACTTTTTTATCAACATTAAGTTGTTTCTCCATCAGCGCATTTAGCAACGCATACGTGAGGATGATTGACGGCACTCAGGTCCTCCTCCAGGCTCTGATTGGTTAAGTTTGACCTGGAGCGTTGCATTTCTTCAGACAGAAATATTATTGTTTGCACTTTTTTTTTTTTGACTTAAGTTTGAACTGGCAGTTTTGCCCGTTTCGCCTTTCCCTTTGAAGGAGTTTTATTTACAGACTTCATAACCTTTTTTGTTTTGGATTTATTTATTTTGGATATTTAAAATGTCTTCCAGTTCAATATTCTTTGAGAAATTAATGTTTACCTACAAGAGATTTTCTCAAAAAGAGTCTCAAAACGACAGTATTATCGTTTACTGCGATCATTTCTGAGACAAAATGTCAGTCTGTTATTGTGACAGATCCAGTTGAGCGCTTCCGTACCTGGATGATCGAAGTTGAACTGGCCCTTTAGTGCTTTGGCTTTCTGCTCGGGAGTCAGCACCTTGTAGAAGCTGTCCTGGCTGAGGATCGCCACCTGCCGCTGGTGGCGATCTATTTCGTTCTGGCCCAGCTTCTCCATGATCTTCTCGCACACAGACGACTGTTACAAGAGACAACAGAGCCGATGAAATGGATAAAACATTCAGAACGGCCAAATAAATCACTATGTAGTAACTGGAAATGACTGGGTGGGACATACTTTGCTTTTTTACCAATAAATCAAAAATAATACAATTTTTTTTAAAAAGTGCACTGTCGGCCATGGAGAGTGCCCTCACTAACCTCAGCAGCCCATTGCTGACTGGGCATTCCCCACCCCTCCTGAGGCCTAGGTGCCTTTGTGCCAACAAAACTGTGCAGCAATCAGTTTTGTTGCCCCCAGTGGCAGTGGCGAGTCAATTTTGGCCAGATGCAGCAGTTTTTTTTTTGTGTCTTTTTTTTTAATTTTTTTGTCTTTTTTTTTTTTTTAAGACAAGATAGTCAAACTGTTAACACACACAGTTTGAATCAGGTCAGTATTACCAGCTGGCACAACTGATATGCTCACCGTCATACCTGAAGCTATTCATACTAGTGCTCAGTAGATTCACTCTAAATACAAGGGATGACCAGTTGGATTTTTTTTTTCCAACCAAACAAGTATACTTGGATCAGTTGCAGCAATATTGCTAGAACATTTCTTCTCTGCGTTGGTTGCTCAAACTATTATTTTATTGTGACGTTTACAAATTATGGGAAGGACAAGTGAAAGCCTGCGTGGTTTTAACACCTCCGCTGGTTACACAGTCCAAACCTGCGTCACCAAGCAGAGATATGACATCAGTGACAAAAGAAGAAATCAAGTAAAAAGGGCGGGGCTTAAGTTGCAATAGTCAGCTGTGCGGACCGGAATCAGAACCTGGAACTTTCCTCTGTGAGCGAATCTCAGACATTCAATCCGGTTATTTCTTAAAGCAGTAAGTTTCACCGAGAAGTTCAGTTCATAGCATTATTATTATTATTATTATCCAGGTTCGGTTGCGGCAGAATTTGAGTCACACATCTTGAAGCGAGTCTGCTCTGACGCTCGTCAGTCAGCGCTGCCCACGCGGCGTCTGAACGACAAAAAGGGACGTGGGCGATAGCTTTTGTTGGGCATCTTCCCGCGAGCGCCTGCAACTTATTCACGTCAGCGTCGAGGCTAGGCTAACCGTGTTTACCACTGATAATTTCCCAAAGGGTTCGTACATTTAGAAATGTACATTTGTTACATTATTTTGAAAAAGAGCTAAAACCACAATAGACTCAATATGGTCGCTTTTGTTTACAAACACCGTTAGCATTATCTATTGTTTTGCCCAACCAGCTGCCATGTGATGGAATTCCAGCATGAGTTAGCCGCACGGTACACCAAAGGAAACCTGGTGCATTCATTCAAAAGCTATGGAAAAAAATAATAAAACACAGGTTTCTGGAACACCGCTGATAACGTAGCCGAACCCGGCCGACGTGATGGACCGTTACTGCGAGCAGACGAGAAAGCCGACCGTAGACCCTCAACTATGCGTCACACAAGCCACGCGGTTCATTTAGCGTTAGCATCCGGTTACTGTGCCAACGTCAGCTGTGGCTTTAAAAATAAAAACTACCGACATTTTCGGAGAGCGGCTAAAGTCCGACATGAGAAGGCGAACCTTGCCGCTAGCAGTGCCGCCGGAGACACCTATGAGGAAAGGCTGTCGAGTAACGGCGGTGCTCTCATCCTGGTCCCTGAGAAGTGTTTCGCTGTCCCCGGCCATACTTGCAATGTGCCGTTAGAGAAGCTGCGCTGGAACGTCACTGTGACGGAGCTCCTCCCACTCCGCTCCCGCTGTTTACGACACCGACGTTTATCAAATCAGGGCACTTGTTTTTCCACTTGAGCTCAGTTTTATGGCAGGAAAGATCGCTTTTATTTCATTTACGACACAAGAATATTTTTTTCTGAACGTTTTATTTTGACGGACAGCGTAATTATCAAATAGCATGTTTACGCCTCCAGCGAGGCATAGATATAGAAGCATAGATATAGAAGAGCAGACGCCGCAACGCACACGAATAAATATATTGCCGTGATAGTGAGTGGCAAGTTTTCTCCGAAAACTAAAATATTGTTATTTAGTTTAAGTAATATTAGTTTTGAAGCGACACTCATCTTGAGTACTGTTTTTGGCAACACTACCCACATATGGCCAAAAGAACAAGCCTGTTGTTAACCGAACATGCGCAAACAGACAGACAGACAGACATTTTATGGCAAAGACAAACTTCTTGGTGGCCACTTGCTCCTTTTCTTATTTTCTATCAGCTGCTGTGGGCATTGAAGTCAAATACTTAACGCTATGAAAATGTGTCATTCGGAATTTTGCTAAGTGCCTTCATTTATCATTTTCTTAAGATGCTATTTATTTTTATTCATTCTATTTGTTACTTTGAAAAATACCAGGGTTCATACGTAATTGCAGTTTTTCTTCTGGGTACATAAACTTGTTTTATGCTATTTAAATTGTGTAATTGTACTTTTTTTTCCCATTGGAAAAAAAAAAAATGTCTAAATGCCACTCACAATATGGCGACACACGAGCCTGACTCACTCGCAGCATCTATGTGCGTCCGTCTATGGGTCGCCGTTCGGCAGCGTCAGTTTGCTCCACCTCCCGTGAACCGCCGCACATCTGGCCAAGCGATAACTTAACACTTTTAGTAGAAGCTACAACCTCAACATTTAATGAGACGTTTTTCTGTTTGTAAGTGCACTAACGCGCCGAGGTTCTCGTCTAAAAACAGCACAAAATACGGCTGGAGGAACTGTTCGCGTTTGATATTCACTTTTTCACATGTTGCTGTAAAAGGACCCGTATGTTGTATTATTATATCTTTTTTTTTATTATTATTTACACTCGCTCCTGACAGTAGAATTAAAAGGGACGGTGTAAGTTATGCTTCGAAGACTTCTCGAGTTCCCGTCGCGGCCTCAAGCCGCTCCGACTCTATCTGCCGCCGTGAGGTGCTTGTCTTCGGGCTCGGTGGACATCACCGACCCGCTGAACTTCTGGGCCGGACGGAGAAGGACGAGCCACGGAAGCCGAGAGAAGGAAAAGGTTTACGAACCGGCCACGGGTAAAGTCACACAGCTGACCCCGTTTCATAACTGCTGAACTTTGGTCGCTGTTGTGTGAAGACTGTTGTCACGTGATCCAATCTTTAGCGACATCAGTTCGCTAAAGAACTGATTCTAGCATTTTTTGAAAATCAAAAATGCTAGATTAGTTTTTTTTGTTTTGTTTTAGCAAACTAAAATTTTACTTGGGTGCAGCACAAATAAATCCACCAGTAGTTTAATTTTAATTTGTGGAGTCAGTGCAATTAGGACCATAACAGTCGATGTAAAATCAATAATAAAGAAACTTTAAACTGGCAAAAACAATTGGTCAAACCTTGGTCAAACATATAAAAAAACAACAGCTGCAAATTCTTTCAAATGTATGTTATTTATTTATGTAAAATAAATAATGAAGCTCAACTCAGAGCACAAAACATGGAATTAGACAAAATAGACCTGACCTTATGGATCAGGCACATTGTCACCAATACCGGATCTAGATATTGTAAAATCCGATACCGATGTTCATATCGGACTGAAGCATCGTTAGTGAACTCATTTTCTGTTTCTACTCTAAACGGAGCGTCGATTCTTTTTACAGGGTGGTGTATACAAATGGCTTGCGATTCATTTGATGTTTTCAATGGCCTGTTTGTCTTTTTTCCACTCCAGGCCGTGTTTTGTGCCATTTGGAGCCATGCGGCAGAGAGGAAGTAGATCAGGCCGTGAAGGCTGCTAAGTCGGCCTTTGGTCCCTGGAGCAAAATGTCCGGGATGGAGCGGGCAAGGATCATGATAGAAGCTGCCCACTTAATAGAGGTGTGGTTAAGATTTTGTTGATCCCGTAATTTCTAGACCAAAAACACCTTGAAGCGTTTTCACCTGGGTGTCATTCACAGAGCAGGAGAGAGGAGATCGCTGAAATGGAGGTGGTCAACAACGGAAAGTCCATCACAGAGGCCCGTCTGGACGTGGACTCTGCTAGACTGTGTATAGAATACTACGCCGGACTGGCCAACACTCTGGCAGGTTGGTACAAACTGCGCATGAAGGAATGTTTTGCTTATTTGGTTGAATTTTATTTTATTTTTTTTACACACTTTCTAAAAGTGGGTTCTTAGCACAGTGATGTATTGGGTGTATAGAACTGCTAAGAAAAATTCAAAGTTCAGCAAAGCTAGTTTGCAGAGGGTACAAGGACAAAGTAATGGAGAAGACTAGGTTAGGTTTAAAAAAAAAACAAAAGAATGATGTCATGATTTTATAATGGGAAAATGGCATCATTTCCCCATCACAAAATCCATCAGCAAAAAAAAAATCAACACGTTGCATATGGCAATAACAAGCCTACTTAAAAAAATAATATCTGGTGCCACAGGCAAAAGTATTTTTTTAAGTACCCAAACTTTATTTTACAATTTTTTCCATAATTCATTGAAGATTCTGGTATCAGTGAGAAACACTTTTCATGAGCTGAATTTCAGGGATAGGTATTTATCATAAATTTGACGACTGATGTATTACTTAAACTTGTTTTTAATAAATGAAGTGTTTATTAATTATGAATCTCATACACATCACCGTAATTTGCTTTTTGTTTTTGTGTTCCTTTCTGCCAAGGACAGCATGTTCAGTTGCCGGGGGGGTCCTTCGCCTACACCCGCAGGGAGCCCCTGGGAGTATGTGTGGGCATCGGCGCCTGGAATTATCCCTTCCAGATCGTTGCCTGGAAGTCTGCTCCAGCCCTGGCCTGTGGTACGGGGATTTCCTTTGGAAGCTAGGAAAACATTTTGCTCCAAATTAATCGCAACATCTGCCAAATTAATCGCAGGTTAGCTGAAGAAAAAGTTTAGTTAAGCTACACCTAAGCGCAGTTGGAGCTGTTTTAATGCTGCCAGGTTACACGGAGGATTGTTTTGCTGCAGGTATTGAAAAAAAATCGTATAAAAGCCATCTGCTGTGACTTGCTTGTTAAAAGCGTTACAGACGTTGTCTTAATGGACCGTTTTTCAGACAGTATTTAAACGTGAATGAGAGTCGTTATTTTATTAATGCAGCCATTATAAAATATACTTTATTTTATACTTTATGTGAACAAAGACAACAGGAGAAAATAAACATGTCAACCACATAATCCATATGCTAATATGTGAATGATGTCATGACCTGTATTTCTTTCTTTTTTAACTTTTAACGCAGAAAAATTACAACAAATAAACATTTCAAGTTGGAGATCGGTTTGTAATGAAGTGTGAACATGAACCAATTCTTTTTGACCTGGCTGGATGAACCGATCAAACATTGTTTTCTTTGACTGTAGAAGTCAGACGATTTAGCTGTCAGTTGTTCTCCTTCCTGTCCTCCGATACAGGGAACTCCATGGTGTTCAAGCCGTCCCCATTCACACCAGTGACAGCAGTGCTACTGGCCGAGATCTACGCTAAGGCTGGAGCTCCGGAGGGGCTGTTCAACGTGGTACAGGGTGGACAGGAAACTGGCAGCTTACTGTGTCAACACCCCGATGTCGATAAGCTGTCCTTCACAGGAAGTGTGCCCACAGGACAGAAGGTCAGTGCTTCTATTGCCAACATTTAATTAAGGGGTAGTGTTATTTAAAATCCTTGTTTTTTTACCTTTACATCATATAATGTTATTCCCTCTTTGAAAACATACCTGGAGTGTTGCTTTAATCTCCCGTGGCAACCATTCAGTTGTGCAAAAAGCCTGGGTGGACCTAGCCCCCACTTGAAGGCCGTTATCCTTCAGACTAGCCTACAGCAATTAGCAAATACCTGCACTTCTGGCTAGCTCGTTAAAACATGTTGTAAAGCTCAAAAAAGTAAATTTTACACAATACTGCCCCTTTAAATTACAAATGAAATGTTCTAAAGTCCTATTCAATAGATGCAGCACTTTCATAACAACTGAAGGTGATAGAGGGTTTGATTGTGCTATAAAGTGGCACTATGTGGCTTAAAAACACATAATACCACCCCTTTAAATTGTGAAATTTCAATAAACACAATGAATAACGAGTATTCTTGAATGTTACGTTAACTTTCAGATCATGGAAATGGCATCGAAGGGGGTCAAGCCGGTGACTTTGGAGCTCGGCGGCAAATCTCCCCTTATTATATTTAAGGACAGCGATCTGGAGAACGCTGTGAAAGGAGCGCTCATGGCCAACTTCCTGTCTCAAGGACAGGTAGACTCTCAAATTTTTGAAGCTCAGAAGCCGAGTTGCTCAGTAAATGCGGCTGCCTCCTGTTTGCGTGGTTGATTGAGCGTGTAACTCACAGGTGTGCAGTAACGGCACGAGGGTGTACGTGCAGAAGGACATCCTGGCCGAGTTTGTCGAGGAGGTGGTGAAAAGAACCCAGGCGATAGCAATAGGAGACCCACTGCTGGAGAGCACCAGAATGGGAGCGCTGGTCAGCCTGCCACATCTGGACAAAGTGCTGTCCTTTGTCGAACAGGCGAAAAAAGAGGCAAGTCCCTTAAAACATTCCTCAAACGTGTGTGTTTTAAGACTCTGATGTGTGTTGTGATGCTCTGCTGTCAGGGAGCCACGGTGTTGTGTGGAGGAGAACGATTTGTCCCATCTGACCCCAAACTTAAAAGTGGATACTACATGACTCCATGTGTCATAAGTAAGCCTTAACACTTGGATATTTTTCCTAAAGAATTCAAAACAGCAAGAAAAGCCAACCAAGCTATACTACTTCCAGCAGGGGGCGACAAAAAGCACAAAAAAAACTCAACTTTCTTGCGGAATCAATTCAAGAATATTAATCCTTTTGTACGTCTGTTAAAGCTGGTGTAAGTAAGTTTTAAAAATAAAAAAAACATATATTATTTTTAAAAAATTGTTAAAACTGTTACTATTCCATGTGATAGTATTACATGGGACAGATCATCTGCGAAAAAAATCAAACTCCTCCATCTCCTCCCTGTCTGAAGAAATGCACCGCTCCCAGTCAAAAACAACCAATCAGAGCCAAGAGGATGGTTTTAATGCTGTCACGCTGTGTAATGTGATAGTGGAGAAACAACTTACTGTTCCAGGTTTATCCACCGTCACTGGTAGTCATGCTAACTAGCCTGAGCGGTCGGCAAGAAGGGTTAGGATGATTGACAGCACTAAGACACGCCTTCTGAGTTTTTGTTTCTGTTTATTTCTTTTGTTAGCACAGGAACTTAATTTTTTTCACAATTATCTGCCTCATATTACTTGACAATAGTGACAGTTTTAACAAATATAAAAAAAATATACTTTTTATAACATTTAGATACCCCAGTTTTAACAAAACAAAGTCCTTTTATATCGTGTTTAGGCTTTGATTGTATTGTCATAAAAAGTAATTAGATTACCAGGATTTATAGAAATTGTCTAAATAAAGTTGTTTACCGTCCTTTGCCTTCCCACAGGCGACTGCACAGACGACATGACGTGTGTGAGAGATGAAATCTTCGGTCCTGTCATGTCTGTGCTGTCCTTTGAAACAGAACAGGAGGTTCTGCAGAGAGCCAACAACACAACATTGGGTCTGGCTGCAGGAGTCTTTACAAGGTCAGTGTGCGATTAAAGAAAAAAATATATATATTCACAAAAACAAACCTGAGAAGTATCAGGAAAACCGACGTTGCATAGTCACTGTTTCGGTTTCTGTTAGTGTCGTTTTGGACGTGTAAACATTATCTATTTTTTTATCGTACTGTGTTGCGTGACCCAGGGATGTGACCCGAGCCCATCGTGTGGTGGAACAGCTCAAGGCCGGTTCCTGTTTCATCAACAACTACAACATCACTCCTGTGGAGGTTCCATTCGGGGGCTACAAAATGTCAGGTGCAGTCAGAACGAGGGTTTTCCAATGGACCAGGGGCCCAACGTCATGTACAAATTACAACATTGTGTCATCTTTTTACGTCTTCCTCATAGCAACTATCACCGGTTTTGGTGTGAAAGTCAAAATGTGCAAAATGGGCAATTGCACACTGCAAAAACAGAAAATCTTACCAAGTAATTTTGGTTTAGTTTCTAGTGCAAATGTCTCAGTTTTGTCTTCTTTCAAGTGTGCTAACTTACAAATAACTTTTCAACAAGACAAAGGAGCTTGTCTTATGTCAATAATTCCTTAGCATTGATGAAAAAGTTTTTGTTATAAGTGAAATAAAATGCCATGAAAAAAAACTAGATTTTTTTTCATGTTTTAAGCTAAAATGTCTTATACCAATGACATTTTATTTAACATATAACCAATACTTTGACATCAATATTAAGAAATTATTGTCTTAAAACAAACTCCTATAAACTAATTTACAAAGTTGTTTGTAAGTTAGTTTCATTTCAAGTGTACTAAGATATTTGCCCTTGAAACTAGACTAACAATCTTGCTGTTGTTTTTACTGTTGCAGTGTAAAAATGAAGTTTTCAACAGCTTTTCCAAATAAAAAGCTGTGAAATGTGTTTTTTATTTGTATCCAGTGATTCCTTTGTACAATCATATTTTAATAACAATCTACATCTTCATAATGTAGTTTGTCAGTCCACCACATCAAAATGCACTGAAATTTGTTTGCAACTTGACAAACATGAAATCTCAAGCAATATCAGCACTATTAAGTCCTACGGAGGACCATTAAAGCCACTAATCCTTCTCTGACTAATTACTATACTGACCCTTTGTTGTCATAATTCTGAAATTAAAGTCATGATTGTTCCTTTTTGTTTCTTTCAGCAGCCCTAACCCAAGACCTGTAAAGTCTTGTGTTCGTCCCATTCTCAGCATTTCATACCCTTACATCCGACAGGTATCGGGCGGGAGAACGGCCAGGTGACCGTGGAGTTTTACTCCCAGCTGAAGACCGTGTTTGTGGAGATGGGAGACGTGGACAGCCTGTTTTAGAGTGCCGACCGGAGGAAGCAACCTGGGCCAGAGACTGGAGGAGGTGGAGAGGATTGAACCGAACCGGCCATCTGCCATCACTCAGAGGGAGAAAAAAATCAAATATGAATTCAGACAAACAAGCCTTGATTGATGAGAATCATGTCGTTTTATATCCATCTTCAAGATTTACACGTTTGCAACACCAGCTGAATAAACACTACCACATTTTACAGACTCTTACAATAAAACAGAAGTGCTTTACAATCAGTCTGATATTTTTTTATTATTTTTTTTCACCAACTCAAATCAGAAGAAATTGAACACATTACTAACTTCTATGTAATAAACTGCCTTTAAAAAAATTCATATAAATTAAATTGGCCTTACTGTTTGTTTCCTTCATACGCAGCAGACTGTAACCTGAACAATGTTTGTAAATACCACACTAATAAACTGGTAACGCTGTGCTGGTCTCCTGGCCTAAATTCTCCTCTTCTTCCTCGCCACAGATTTTGGAGCAGCTTTCTTCTAACAGACAGACAAAAAAACTACTAAAGTTTTACACCTTACAGCTGCAGTATGCAACATTTATGATTTTTTTAATTTTTTTTTTACAGTTTTGTAAAAACTCACTATGTTGTGACAGTATGCCATAAGATGAATAATCTGTGAAAAAAAAGAAAATCGACCTCCACTTTCTCCCACTGGTATCTAGAAGCAACCAATCAGAGCCAAGAGGCGGGGCTTGCCCGTCACTGATCACTCCCTCACCTACCCTGGTTTTCCTGTTTTCCTGTAAGTTGCTTCTCTGTCATTAACACATTGAGCAGTAAGTACATAAGGTTGATTGACAGCGCTAAGCCCCTCCTCCTGGCTCTGATCACTCTAGCTTGTTTTTAACCTAGAAACAGTAGCTCATGGAGGAGATCAATCTTTTCACAGATTATGTCTCAACATGCTAATAGTTTTAACAAATTTGTAGTAAAAACATTTTTTTATAAAGTCATATTAGTCATAGGTTTAATCATGACTCAAGTGAAGCTCTGAATATTAGATTTTGCTTCTGAAGCTTCTACAAGTATTTCTGTCAGTCATGTACCTTAGTCAGTGGCCTCCTGGGTTTCTTGAACTGTGCAGACTCTGTTTACAGTAAAGTTAGCACACTACTTTAGAACGTTCAAAAAACATCAGAAATACAAGAAAATTGTTGAAATGAATGACTTTATTTTGACAGAAACCCCTACCGTCCTCAGAAGGAAGATCTTGGTCGTCTTTTCTCTGAAGAGGATCATGTAAAAGCAGCAAAGAAAACATTGGAACCCAAATAAAAAAGTTGACTTAGTCCTTTGAGAAAAATGACAGGAAGTAAATAATGAATGACGGACTGGCAGAGTCTCCGGTCTAAACCCACCTTGATCGCCTCTTTCCTCGGGGAAACCCGCCCAGGTTCCTTCAGATAGTTTCCTTCCTGTAGTTTTTTCACTTGGCCTTGCTCCACAGACACTCGGACCCTCAGGGAGTGGTAGGCTGTGTGCACTTGGCCCACTTTGAAGTGCACTGGAACCCCTTGAAACCACAGCCGGTCGTGCACCCCCTCCTGGAAGCCTGGTGGTTGATAGTCTGCAGGGGTAACTTTAGAAGCGGAGCAAATACAAGTCAGAAAGTGAATAACTTCATGTACTGGTGTGCTTAGGAAGAAAAAGAACTAGTCAAAGTAACAGAAATGAAGAGGCGCTTTATGGCCTGCTTTTCAGTCCAACATAAGCTACGTGTTTCCGCTGACCTTACAATTGCGCAGTTTGATATTTTGAAAAAGAATTTGCTTAATGGAAACACATCAGTTCAGAAAATAGTTGTTTTTCAATAAAAAGTTTTGGTGCAGGGATGAGGTCTGTTTTTTCTTTTCTCTTTTTTTGGTTTATTTTGTAAAACTGCAAAACTACAAAACCGTCCCTCTACCTCAAACTGCTGTGTCTAGCTTTATTTAACTCTTGAGAGCAGCTCAGCTTGCAGTAGCCATCTTATGTTTTACATAGCTACATAGCATAAATATCGATATAAAAAGTTTTATTCCGAAGGCGTGGTGGCTTTTATTTTGCCGTTGCAGTGCGCCGCGATCAATTGCACGTAGGGAAAACCCTGCCATATTAATGACAATACATGGTGCATTCCTAGAAAATAGAAAAACTGATGGGCTGTTGATACTTATGGAAAATTACGCAAAGATAGCTTACAGGCTCCAATATATTGACAAGAAAATTTGATCTAAAAAAATATTACATGTACCTTTAGAGTTATTCTGTTGTGGAAACTCAGTGAGATTATTTCATTGGAAAACTGAACTATTATTACAGCTGGATTAAAAAAAAAAAAAAAGTTGATTCTTTCTCACGTGTAGCCAAAGTTACTAAGAGCCATTGTTGAAGGTCCAAAGAGCCATTTGCAGCTGCAGAACCGCAGGTTGAAGACCTGTGGTTTACACAAAAGGCAGCATACTGCTCGAGAAGTTAATGGCACTGGAACGGTTTGGCGTCTTACTGTCGTCGTAGTAGTAGAGTTTCATGGTGAGGTAGACGTTGCTGGGCAGGGCGTCCAGGTTCTGCAGAAGCAGGAAGAGCTTCCTGATGAGCAGCACAGAGGCTCTCTTGGTGTCCTCCAGTCCCACCTGCATCCCCATCGCATTGTTCCTGAGGTTTCATGAAGGATTTACGTACCTTCTACTGAAGTCGGCTCATAAACGGCGCGTGTTTATTTATTTACTACAAAAGGAAATCCAAACCCACCTGATTATGTCCATTTCTGGTCCCTTTTCAGTGTATCTGAAGTTGAACTGGTAGGACTCGATGATGCACTCCAAGTTAAAGAATACAAACTTAATGTTTCTGATTGACACGTCACATTAAGCATGTTATACAACTTACATTACGGTCCTCTGGATCAGTGTAAACCTAGATTTTGCCCCGCACCCAAAAAAATCGGAAACTGTTAACATTTTACTCGGACTATCACGTCAAATCTACATATTGCCTCAGTAATTACAAGGTACTCACCCCAATGCATATAATCTGGAGCTGTTATAGGAAAACGTGGAATAATAATAAATAAATAAAAAAGTGGGGAAGAAATTGGCTGTTTTAATTCTAAAGGCAATAGAGGATGGAACTTACATACTGTTTCTCTAATGCGTCAAAACAGCCCATCATCCTAAAGAAATCATACGTAAGGACAAAAATGTAATTTATCACTGGGAGGGATAATGTCAGCTTTCTTTCAGATCTACCTATTTAAAACGAAATTTACCATTTCACAACTTTGTTGGCGCCAGGGGTGTTGCTGTTCTCACGCAACACCTTGATGCACAAATCTAGCAAAACAGACATAGATTTTTAGAGCATAGCATGTCAAAACATTTGTTTCCAACATGTTCCATCACTGTGAGATCACGTTATAATTTGAGGTCATTGCAGGGAGTCCTTAAAGAATGCAAATTATGGGGAAACTTTCTGCACTGTGTCTCGCTCACCTTCAAGATACCTGGATCGGTAGGCGCCCTCTGGAAAAATCCCTCTCAGGTAGGTGACGGAAGAGACTGCGATGGCCATCATCCTCTTGACAAAGACCAGAGACTCTTGTTTGGTTTTTAAGTCATTGATGAATAATCCGGTCCACTTGAAAAGTGAAAAAATTATAAATAATACAAACCGTGGAGATAAAACACAGGTGCATCTCAGCAAATTAGAATATCAGCAACAAAAATCACAAATTGTAATACTTTAGTCCTAAAAGTGAAAATCAAACTTTATTTTCCCTCACTGTCTTAAGTTAAACCAAGCTTCTCTTTCAGGTCAGTTAGAATTGCCAAAATAAAACTAGGTATTAAATATATTAAATATTCTGCTTTTGGTGTAAAATAATCTCGTGGAGGTGTAAAGAGTCAAGGTAATGGCAGTTTTTAAAGTGCAGCAGATTAAAGATGCTTAAGGTAGTGAAAAATTAGGCGCATTTGCCCTTTAGCTTCGATTTTAGTTATTTTTTTTAATTTCTGAAAAACTGGATAAGGGTTTGAATATATATTTCTGTGTGAATACTCTTCTGTGTAAGTAGCATTTAAATTGTGTTCTCATTTATCAAAGTGAACCTCGACAAGCTAATAATGGGTTTGTTCTCGATCTTATCAACAAATAATGACGCATTTTGAGCAGACAGACATATTTTCGGCGTTAGCTTTTATGGTGTGTGTTGTTTCCGAACCTCAGCGGTTTCCTCCTTGTTTCCTCTCAGACGCATTTTCCCAGACGCCATTTTTGACCCCTTCTTCTTGAGTCCAACCGCAGTTAGCCGAGTCACTTCCAACGGTTAAATTAGCTAGCTAAGACGCCGAATAAGCTAAAATAGAATGTAAATATGTACAAAAAGTCAATATTTTTCTCCTTTCGAAGTTAATGTGATGTCTCGAGTTTTGAGTACGCTCCAAGACAATATTTTAAATAAGTTAGGACTCCAGGAAACTAGAGCCCGCAGCTCCTCCAGTCAACTAACGATAAGCTTTAAACCAGCTAACAGTTTTCCCGCGCTAGCCGAAAAAAGACACTGCATGATAAAATGGTTACAAATTTACATTTACCGTCATAACGAATTTTTTTTTTTTTTTTAACTCGAGTGACGGGTTAAAGATTTTAATTTCAAATGAAAAAGCAAATACAATGTAACACAGCAAAAATAGGTGAATAATTTGATTTTACTGTAAAATTTTAATCTGCATTGTGCCAAGACAATGCCCTTATGCAAGTCTTGAATGGATCAAATAACCATTAAACTTCTGCAGTAGCCCTACCAAAGAAATATAAAATGTTGTTAATGTTCATATTACACACACACATTTGTGTGTTCATCCTAATATACTGTATATAAATAACTTTTGATTCATCTTTACAAATTATTGTATATAGAGAAAATTCAAATGCCTACTTAATTCTAAAATGTATTTAAATTCGAGGGTTTTCAGAAATTTTAGCACCGTTTTGTTGACAAACATGAAAACATCACCATATAAGTCAAAGACATAATTTATTACCTGAAATAACAATTTTGTTCAGAGTATAGGGGACGAAAAAAACAAAACAAAACACATTTTGAGCACAGATGGTCTTGCCTTTGCTCCAATGAAAACGTTTGCGAGCTCCTTTGTATGTACCACTAATGATCAACTGCTCAGTTACCTGTCAAAAACTGACTACAGTATAAAATAGCTACCACAGCATAATTACTGTCCTTTGGTCCCAGAGCCACAGTTTACACAGACATACTACACACACTGTAGCTCCGACTCAAACATTATTGGACGCGCTATCACAAAATGAAATCTTGCTAGAGCAGGCGGCAGACTGCGGTCTTGAGTTTATCACTGCTTGGAGAAGAAATCTTTGCTTTTCTGCACGTCTGGCTTGATGGTGTCACTTCCTGGTTTCCAGCCAGCTGGACAGACTGAAGAGATAAACAAGTAATGAGCACAGGCGCATAGATTAAAGATAAAAGAGGTTCCAGAAAGGAAGCATGTACAAATTCAAAAGCAAGTGTCAAAAACAGAAGCAACACACAAACCTTCTCCATGTTTGTCTGTGAACTGAAACGCTTGAACCAAACGCAAGGTTTCCTCAACAGAGCGCCCAACTGGTAGGTCGTTGATGGTGATTTGCCTCAGGATGCCCTTGTCATCAATGATGAATAGACCCCTAGAATACAGGAAATGTATATGAATCTTATGGATTTTAGGATCAATTCACAACAAATGCTACATCAGGTTCGATCAAACTGGTTCAATCCAAATCAGTCAAAGGTAAATCAGACGAAAGCTGGGAAGTCTATTGTGACCCTTAGCAATCAGAAAGCATTTTGAGACCAGAGAGCAAAACCTAACATCCATCCCACCTGTAGGCGATGCCTTCGTCCTCCTTCAGGACACCGTAGTCTGTGGAGATGGTGCGCCGCGTGTCAGACACAAGTGGAATCTTCATTGCACCCAGACCGCCCTGTTTACGTGGTGTGTTTGTCCTTGAAGACCACAAACCAGAAAATGGCAGCATTTTGAAGCACTACACAGTCGTCGAGAATGCAAAAAACAACAAAGGATTGTTGAATACCATGCAAAATGGGAGAAGTGAGAGTCTACGGAGGCAGCGATGACTTCACAGCCAATCTTCCTGAACTCCTCAGCGGCATCGCTAAAAGCGATGATCTCGGTGGGACACACGAACGTGAAGTCCAGCGGATAAAAGAAGAAGACGACATACTTTCCTGTGCAGAGAGGAAATAAGACGCGGAGATTATTGTTGTGCCTCAAAGGGGATGGGGGGAGGTGGAACATTAATTCAGATTTAATAGGTATCATCTGTTAAAAAAAAAAAAAAACACTTCCTGCAGCAAAGGAAAGGTCTTACCTCTATAATCCGACAGCTTCAGGTCCTTGAACTGTCCGTCTGGCATCACCGCTTTAGCTAAGAAGTCTGGAGCCAGTTTTCCAATCTTTGCATTGCCTGCAGCCATCTTCAGTCAGACTGAGAAGGAAATGGCCGAATGTCACTAACATCCTCTCTGAAAACTTACAGCTGCCTATTGTTTATTTTATAAAAGATATGTCTAATATAAATATGAGCCCACTTGCTCTATTTGTGCAATAAAAAAATGTTTTGTTTACAAAGCCTGTGAAAACATTCACATGGCTACAGTAATGTTTAATATTTTATTTCAGTACATTTTTCAGGGTTCCTAAAGATTTTCGATACAGATCCAGATGAAAAATGAGCCAAGTTCCCAGGTATTTTTCTTTTTTCAAGAAGTATTCGAAGATTTTTTTTTTTTTTTTCTTGCTCATTTTCAACTATAAACAAAAGCTTACTGGATTATTTTACTGAGGTTAGACAGAGTTAGGATGGGTGGAGGAAATGCTGATATTACAAATCTACACGTCCTGTTTCTTGCTCCCCATTTCTTTTACAAGTGCAAAAATAATTGAACCCCAGACTTTTCTGCTTGCTGAACACAACCACAGTTTGTCGCAAGAAATGATTTTGTCAGCAATTCTCACACCTGACTTTAGGGACGTTATTACATTTCCCTTTGGGGTTAATGAAGTATTTTTGAATTCAATTTATTTTGAGAAAGATTTGAGAAATCTAAATGCATGTTGACTGAATCATATTGCTGAGCAACAAATCTGATCATTCACTGAGAGCTAAATGCCCCAGACAAGGTAATTGTGCATCATTATCTTACATTTAATAACTCAGGCCATTTTACGCACTCAGCACAGACAACAGCAGTCAGTTGGGATCTTTCGAAACAAAACCCATGACCACTTCTCTTGTTTCACAGGTATTTCCGTATATGCATAAATGCAAACCTATTTATTTTATAGTTGGGTTTTTTTCCCATCGTGCTTTCGTCGACGAGCGCGTGGCGCTTACGACAAATGATTCTTTACGAACCGAAATGTGTGAATTCACCTGGTTGACGGAAGTACAATAAAAAAACGACTAGAAAAAAAAAAAAAACTAATTTCAGATAAATCCGTCAATGTCGGACAGAAAGTACTTAAGCTAACTCTGGTCACACCGGATTTACAAACGACCGTCCCGTTTTGTGATTCAACAAGAAAAGAAGAAGAAGAAGAAAAACACTTGTTGAATTCTTCAAAAACACGAATGAGAACTCCCTGACCTTTAAACCCAGCGAGTTGGAAGCTTTAAAATAAACTACTCCAAAGCAATACATACGTAGAGAAAACTTGTCTTTTTTTTTTTTTTTTTTAAAAACACCTACCTTTCGTAAAATTTCACCTCGCATCCAAAGCCGTACGGAGTGCAACGGCTGGCTGTGTCGAATGGATTTATATACCTTCGCCAAAATCTCGCGATACTTTCACCAAATAACGCGACGCATCTCCTCGGCTCACTTCTCCCGTCCTGACCACGCCACACTGTAAGCATGACTTTGCACTTTCCAAGCCTCCCCCTTTCTGGGAATGTAAGTTACTATAAGGAAAACGTCCAGGAAACCTTCAGAAGAAGTGTTAAATGACCGCTTTACAAAATTTGTCCATTCTTACGAGTCACTTTCGGAAATATTTTTATTGACATAATATATTATTATTTACCCAAAAACATAAGACGTGTTTTTTTCGAGGTTCATTCTTCCGCACAGAAACCAGGAAAGGGTCTTTTGAGTCAAGAGGTTGGGTGCCACGTGACTCAACCCAATTCCATCCTTATCACCATGAACAAGCAAATAAGAACAATCTGTGTTTTATAGCATATTCTTTCATTGAATTACCTTCAAAAGCTGCACTTCATATAAAAGGTCTTGTTTGAGTTCACAAAGCGGCTAAGTTTTATGTGAGACAAAAACTAAGCTATTTAACACAGAGTAACAGAGGATGTTTAGGCCTGTCAAAGTAAGGCCTGAGAACCTACTGTCAAGCATAATGTTGGCAGCATCATGCTGTGGAGCTGCTTCACAAGCTCTAGTCCAGGTACACTGTATATTGACCAATGACTAACTCCAGATGTTTTTGTAATAGTAAATAATACGTGGGTTTTTTTTTTTTTGTTTGTTTGTTTCTTGCTCACTATTCTTGATGTAAATGTTGTTTTTTAAGTCCCTTTTTTCCAAGTATCACCTCTTAAATTGAGAAAAAGAGAATTATGGGGTTTGCATGTTTAAGAGAGACTTTTTCATTTTGTGTGACACATAATTCTGCAATTAAAATGCTTCAAAAAGTAAGACAGAAGTTAAACGTAAAATCGACTACAGAATTAATTTTGCATCAAAACAGGCAATGCGATTCCCAATTAGATAACTAATTGCCACATGCAAAACCATTGCCTATTATCATAATATATATTATATTAGGCAACAGCGACATGAAATATGTGTTCGGAAGAGTCAAAGTTCAACTTTTAATCCTTAGAGTCTGCTCCAGCTGTTAAACATGAAAAAAAATTACTCAGATGAAACTTCCTCCTTTCTTTTGACTCGTGTTGCAACATCGTGTTCCTATAATCGGTTTGCTTCAAAAGGGATTTTTCCCTCTCATTTCCTCTTCACATGCCGCTGCTTTATTTACTCAGTGAATAAGCGGAGGGACGCCACACATCTTTGTCTGCACACTATTCACAATGGAGGCAGTTTCTGGTGGTTGGTGAAAACGGAAGTTAAACTCACAACTTGCTTTCTGGTTATGACATGTGTCGCATCAATTTCATTATTTGGCTCAGTGAGATATTAAGCTGGTTTCAAACTGCCTGTCAAACAAGTGTGGATTTTATAACATCCTGGATAAAAACGTGAGCAAAAAACCCTGCTGACGTGTGTTTGAGAGCTATGCTTCTTGATCAGTATTCTATATAACAGGCTAACAAAAGTGGAACCTCAGAGGTATTGCATATTGCACTGTATTTTACATAATCTCTCGTGATTTAATAGTATGTAATTGAAGATTTTGCCAAGTCAGTGATATCACTGCCATGTAGCTGTGACGTGTTAAATAGAGGAACTATTTACATTCTTCTGCATGTTTGTTCTGTCCCTTACATTACTTGTGCCAAACCTCCCCTTGTGACCTTTCATTGACGGCTTTCTTCTTGCCACTGGACTGACGTTAAGGCTTAAGGAACTTAATTACACCTGAAGAGGAAGAAAAATTTAAAAAAAAAAGAAAAAAGAGGCAGAAATACCAAACAAAATTGTTTGGTTTTTTTTCGTAGTCTTGACTCGTATCAGTCTGTTTTACCTAAGGAAACGGGAGTTTTTCAAAGCTTAAGCTGCCCCCTCGCCTTCCTCCATTATCTCTTGTCACCGATTGTATTTGCACACCGTTGCCATAGGAGACATTTCATCAAGGGCCAGATAAGAGGGATGAGGGGGGGACACATAATAACCTCCGTTGTAGGCTCAGGATCAAACAATGTCCTGTGTTCATCTCCCATCTCACAACATCCCTGTAATTAGTGAATATGCTCAACGGCTGATTCTGAAGCTGCTGGATGTTTGAAGGGCCCCTCAGGCGCCCATTGTCTTGGTTTCAATGAGCCCTGAGGAATAACAACAAAGTTGCATCAGAGATACGACGGGGGACTGTGAAACTGCTCGAAATGTGATGAGCCGCTTCCACCAGACGTAAACACAGTGATGACAGTGATATCACTGCTGTGTAGCTGTGACTCGTTACTCTTCATCAACTAACGATTTGCAGTTATATAAAAATTAGAACACTATTAAATGTTTCAAGTTTTTACTAAGAAATGTAACCAACAAAACAACATCTATTAAAGGGGCAGTATCATGTATTTCCAAGACCATTTTATAGCACAATCACGTAAATACGCTACCTTCAATTGTTATAAAAATGCTATCAAATATGGCTTTAAAAAATTTGACTTTGCAATGGTCTTGTGTTTGAATGTTCTCTCTGTGACTCCAGAAGGTTCTCTCTGGGTACTCCTGTTTTCTGTCACAGTCTGAAAACAATTTGGTTCTGAATGATTCTTTATTGTCAGGCATGTCTGTGTTTCCCTGTGATGGACTGGTGACCTTTCCAAGTTGTATCATGCCCATCTCATGGCAAACTGGAGAGACACTGCTCCCTGGAAGGAAAACAAATGGATGGATTATTTCACAATATATCCAGAAGTGCAATATAGTAGATCTTTGTCCCTACAGAGGACAGACTGATGAGTGAAAGGCTGGCTGAGACTTGTTCTGACAAGGTGGAAGCAAGAAAGTCAGCAGGAGAAACTCAGAGGGGAGATGTCAGTCACAGCAGGGAACAACAACAACATGCAGAGCAGGAACACAAACAGGCACCTGCTAATAGTGCAGCCGCAGCACAGATATACACACGTAGACGCTGCCTAGAGGAAGAACATATGTCTTCCTCTTTTGTTCGTGCGCTTAATAAATCTAAACAGGTTTCATAAATCTACAACTGTTTTATCCAACCTTTAGGTTAAATCTGTTGGATTCTGGTTATAGTTGGTCTTTTGATGCTTTAGGTATGCAGAAGGATACTGACTATTATATTTAGAAAAAAGCTTGCAGTGTAAAAACAAAGCAATAGAGGAACTCTATAAATGTTTCTTTTTAAGAACAGGGCAACATTTGAATATTTTTACTTTATTCAAATATAATCTACATGATTGATACCAACCTGATCTATTTAATTTACACTTAAGATCTTTAAAACAGAGGTCAATATTGATTTTATTCGACTTGCCATATAAGATAAAAATATTTTTTTTAAAAATTTTTTTTATTTTTTTTTTTTTACCTTTGATGATGTTATGGCTTGTTGCTTTTTGAGGTTCCGTCTTTGCAATAATGAACATTCATAAAATGATCATCTCACCTGCTCACAGGATGCTGCCATATTAATCTATATCAGAACTCCTCACCGGTTCCTATTTGTATTTGGTGACCAACAGTATTTGCTTTGCGGTGCATTTGGCATTTCACCCCCTAATTTTGCCCTTGAACTCCAATATTTTTACACTCTTTCTCGTATTTCAAAAAAATTCTTACAAGACTCATCTGTGAACACGGCCGTTTTAGACTAAATGAAATATATGAAAGAGTTTCCTTTCAATCAAGCGGTCGATGAAAAAAGAAAAACACAACACGCTGCGTTTCAGAACAAACGTGTCTGCACCTTTAAGAATTCTCCCGCCTTTGTCTGCGACTCCGGAAGGAGCGGCTCCATTTCGCGCTAAATTGAAACAACAGAGCAGTTCTGCAGTGCACGCGAGGAGCGACTCACACGTCACGTCTCCTGAACCCCTCGCTGCCATCGGTTCCCTTCTACAAGGTCTGCTGTTTCTTAGCACTCTTCAAAATCCTATTTAAGTTTACCAGCGTAAGTATGCAACTTATTATTTCACTGCAAGGGGAAAAAAAAAAAAACCCATATATACATACATATATACATTTTAAACTCAAGTGACCACTTGCTTTGGTTTCTCTGTCCAGTGAAGCCAAAATGGAGGAGGCCAACAAGCTCGTCGGGACTGGCAGGAAGTACCTGGTGACGGGGAAGGTGGTGGAGGCAGTGAGCGCCCTGCAGGAGGCCTGCGGGATGCTGTGAGTCCAGACAAACAGGCTCTCTCAACTAGCATCTTATTTATATCTTTAGAAATGCTGCAAATAGTTTCTTCATTTTGTATCTCGAAAAAAATGGTCTATTTATTTATTTATTCGTTTATTTATTTCTAACAGGCGATATTTTTGGTTGTCTAAAACTCTGGAGTTCAGCATCCTCTCCTTTGTGCCCGTTTCCGGCGTTATCCCAATAATAGAAATGAGCTCATGCGGCCCAAACCGTGTTGTCCGCAGTTACTTACTGAGCTTTCACGACTGTTTCAGTGGTTGCTTTTAAAAAGTGGAAATTGTCACTTATAAATGTTCTCAGAGAAAATGTTCGGTCCTAATTGTTCAATAGGCAACTTTTTCCTCACCGTCCCTTAGAAACGTGGCGTTAAGGCTAAAAAGTGAGGCAGCAAAAACAACAACAAAAGTCGACTTTAAATTTATTCAGAACATCTCAGTTTACCATCAAAACTGCGCTTTAAAGGGACAAACAATTGAGTTTCGAAATGCTTTGGAGCAAATGTATGCAGAAACCCTGATTGAGTGAAGTTTTTTTTTTTTTTACACCAAGTCCATCCATTTACTGCATCTTCAGTCTCAATGCTATGTGTCAAACAACCTGGTCCAATTTTGTCATCAGGAAAACACAATCATTCAAATGATAACCCGACTGAGAACTGGAGCTGAATATGCAAGCTTACAATACATTTCATTTCTTTTCTGTGTTTGACAGTAGCCAGTCTATGGCAGAATAGAGGACCGACTCACTGCCTGTACAAAATGTAAAAAAAAAAAAAAAAAAAACTTGGGGTCCCTCCAACTGCAATAAAATATTACTGTACATTTCAATGTAGTTGCATGTCCATTCTATGTAATATCTCCACAGGTCTGGTCACTTTTCACGTATGGCCTTTGTACAAAAGAACATATGTATTAAAAAAAAAAAAAAAAAAAATCAGATCTTCTGTTTTCTATTTAATTTAATTTTATCTGGTAAAATAAAATGTATTTAGCAAAAGGGGCATTTTTCTTTTCTCCTCCAAACATTTTGCAGAAGTAAATTTCGAAACAGAATATTGTGGTGCAAGTAACCAGACGGCTGATGTGTAAATAAAATAAATAAATAATAATAATTTCAGAGCTAAGAAGTACGGAGACACGGCGGACGAGTGCGGCGAGGCGTTCTACTGGTGTGGGAAAGCTCTGCTGGATTTGGCACGGTGGGTTTAAAAACATTAAACTAGTTTTAACTGTGGCGGCGATTCATTAAAGCTTGACGGCGCGATGCGATTACAGGATGGAGAACTCCGTCCTGGGGAACGCTCTGGAAGGAGTCCCAGAGGAGGAAGACGAGGAAAAGCCCAAAGACTCCAACGTTGAGAGCGTAGAGAACGTTGATGGTGAGGGGGCAGGGCTAACCTACTTGAAATCCAACTGGGAGCTGGCTTTGACGCTGAACCGCTCGTCTATCGCATTGTTAGAAAAGTCCAGAGACGAACTGAGGGTTCAGGTGTACGACGCCATGGCGGAGAAGAAAACTGACGACTCTGAGAAGCAGAGCGAGGCGACGGAGGAGAGCAAGACTGAAGGCTCGGAGGCTACGCCAGAGAAGAAGAAGAAGAAGGAGGAGGAGGACGGCGAGGATGAATCGCCTGCTGAGGAGCAGGAGGGAGAATCTAAAGCAGCTGCTGAACAGGAAGAATCTACAGATAAGCCAGAAGAAGCTGGAGGTAAACATCTGATTTATCCAGACTGTAGAGATGTTTCTGTTACAAATGGGCACAAAACTTGGCAGATGTCAATATTAGCAGAAAAGGGATGCAATTTTATCAAAAGAACAACTTAGAATTATGAGAATTTTTTATTTTTTTGAGTTCTCAGAAAATTACTACTCGTTTCTCCTAATATGTCCAAATTCTTGTAATATTATGACTTTATTTTCGTAATAAAAAAAATCTTCGCCTAACCTTGAGATTTGTCCTGAATTCAAACTCTGTAAAAATAAATGGCTGTAAAACACGCTAGTCAAACAAAATTGCAGTTGCCCATCAAAAAAGAAACGGGATTAAAATCCCACATTAATAAATTTGTTGTGATAAGTCATTAAACACTCCGGGTCACTTCCTGTCATCTCCTTCATTCCCACCAGTAGTAACATCCAGTTATCGCTCATGTAACTCGCACAAAAGGGGTATTTCAACAGAGCAAATTTATTTCCACGATTCCAATTTGTGCAATTTCACGCTTAAGGGAATCGAGTGGTTCAGCTGGGTGCCCTCATAACCACACCTTCCCTCTGTAGGCGACGGAGATGAGGACGACGAAGAGGCGGAGGCTGAAGCGGAGGAGCTCGGTGAAGAGGAGCCCACCGCTGACAAGGTACTGACCGCACACTCGCCTTCAGACGGAACGCGTGACGTGGGCTCACAGTGCCGTGATCTTCCTCCAGGACAGTGAAGATGAGGAGGTGGGGAACCTGCAGCTGGCCTGGGAGATGCTGGAAGTGGCTAAAGTGATCTACAGAAGGTAGAGCTGCAGCGACGCCTGCAGGATCCGGACAACCGCTTGGATCTGAACTCATGTTTCTGTTTGACTCAGGAAGGAGGGGAAGGGCGACCAGCTGATGGCGGCGCAGACCCACCTGAAGCTGGGGGAGGTTTCTGCTGAGTCAGGTACAGAGCTTAGCAAAAAGCCATAATCATAAACTCAAATCCCGGGCCACACCCCTGTTTTAAGATATTTGTTCTTGGACGATGATCTGTCATATTGTTTCTCATATTTAATCTGCGTGTCAGGAAATTACAACCAGGCACTCGAGGACTTCCAGGAGTGTCTGAAGCTCCAGCTGAAGCACTTGGACCCGAACAGCCGCCTGCTGGCAGAGACCCACTACCAGCTGGGGGTCACCCACAGCCTGAACCTCCAGTACGCTCTGGCCATCCAGGCCCTGAATGACTCCATCTCGGTCATCAAGAACAGGCTGGGTGAGGCGCCCGGCACCACAGCAGGTCACCTCGCGGAGAGCTGACCTTTTAGTCTGACGTTGTCGACCTTTCAGAGAAACTACAGGAGATGATGGACAAAGCCGAGAGTCCAGAAGGTCTGGAAGAGGAGAGGAAAGAGATGGAGGAGCTGAAGGCTCTGCTCCCAGAGATCCAGGAGAAGGTGGAGGACGCCAATGAAGGGATGAAGAGCAGCGCTGAGGCGGCTCAGGTGAGCTGGGAATGAACAAACTGCGTATTCTGGGTTTTTCCACGGTTTCTGTTCTGAGTTCTTTGTTTGCTTTGTCGCCACCTGTAGGACGGAGCCTCCAGTTCCTCTGCTTTGCCTGATTCTACAGTCAGCCCTGCTGACACTTCATCCAGTCCAGCAGTAAGTCTGCTCCTGAAATAACAGGGATTACATGGATGAAACATTCACACTGCCAAGGGTTTACAGCTGGAAACAAGATATTTGAAGCGTTTGATTTCTTAAACACTCACTTCTTGACATTGTGAAAAGGTCTGACGTAGGCCAGGCATCCAAAACCCAAACAAAATACAGAGGAGGTTCCTGAAAGGACTAAAACTCTCCCCCATCGGTCAGACATTGGGGAATGTCCCCTAGATCAGTGGTCCCCAACCACCGGGTCGTGGCCCGCTACCGGTCCATGGACCAATTGGTACCGGGCCGCGCAAGAAATAATTAAATATTTCCATTTTATGTATTATTTGAGTCTGGAGGATCTTTTATTTTGAAACTCCTTTAACGTTACGTCTTGTGCGCCAACATTGAGCCACAAGCAGCAAAATGAGTCAGAAACAGATCAGATTCTTTGGAAAGTTTCTTTGCGAAGGGGAAAAGGCCCAGATAAGAGACATGAGAATGGATTTGTCCTGGTAGGTTGATTCCCACAGTCCAAGCTGCTCTCTATGATATGGTGACCGACTGTTGATGAGGCAATGAACCTTCAAACTGCTTCACCATAGAGACCAAGCAGACTGAGCATTAGCAACACTTGGTGTCATTGTCTCTCATCGCTCCCAGATGGGAGAAACAAGCTCAGTGCTCCTTTTTAAAATGTTTCGTATCTGACATCAAATCAGTTCAGTCGACAGAAAAGAAGAAAAACTCCTTTATCCGCACCGACAGATCATTTGTCTGAGGCACTGAGAGGAGAAATCTGTGTTTTGCCCCCTGAAGTCTTGGACATTAGTCGTTATCTTGTGTTAAAATTTTAACGAAAGTAAAATGTTCGTTTTTGCAGCTCATCTGTATCTTATTTTGAAGGGATATGTAAACGTTACCATAGCGACCATAGTCAGAGAGCGTCAGGGCAGTGGATGAGAGTAGAGCTTGTCGTTCACACAGCACAATTTAAGGATTATCGGCCGATTTTCCAAACCTCTGTGACCACAGAGCCGATAAAAGTCCAACAGGTCGATTCGTGTGTCCAGAACCACGGCAGGAGCAACACACCACAAGAACCGATTCCAGTCACGAACATCCCAATTCCAGAAGAAAATCCAGTAAAACCCCAACATACCAAACATGAATTTAGAATAATCAAACACAGATGACGATGTAGAAGCAGTAGTGATAGTTTCTAGACGTAACAAAAAGAAAAGGCGTTTGATAAAAGGAGCAGCCGCTCTATTTGCTGCACTATGATTTGGTGGTAAGTTCTAATTTTTCATAGTTAACATTTTTAACTGAATAAACATAACGTATATTAAAATGCCTTTTGCATGTAGTAATAAACATTTCCACATATCACCGCCAATGTCCACCGGACTCTCAGTTGTCATGTCAACAGTTTGGGATTCCCTCTGTTCTTACATCACCGCGCTTTCTGATTGGCTACCTGTCACATTCAACTTGCTGCCCTCTCGCTCCCAGTCAGGAAAACCCCCACAGGCTGCGATAATCGGGACAAGACAATGTTGAATATGCCAGATTTTATATCGGGCATATTCAACACACCACCACGTAACACACCACACACTGCAGGGCGTTGTAAGATTGTCGTAAAGGGGAAATCGGGGCAGAAAAAAAGAACACCCTAACTTTTAACTTGAACTAATTCTGGTTCATTTCTCATCTGTCAGAAGCAAAGTTAAAGGTTTTGGTTGTGTCTCTAACCACCTGAATGTTGTTTTTCCCTAATGGCTTTTTGTCATCATTCCAACCAGCTGCAAAGCACCAACAGCACCAGAGAACATCCCTCCACAGTCCCAGTGTCTGATATCTCCCACCTGGTCAGAAAGAAGGTGAGTGCCCAGACATTTGATGGTGAACCTGGAGTAGGTTGAGGATCTCGCCTTCCTTTAAAGGAATTCTATCCAAAAATTCAGATAGGACTAGACCAGGAATTCTGGCTTACTTCAAGGAATAATGTAAATTCAACTGAAGAGATCCAGGGTCTGTGACCAATGGCGATGACCCAGTAGACTTGGTTCATTTGGGGACCAAAATTGTAACATTTGCTACATTTTTTTTCCACTGGTGTGGTTCTCTTTCAAACTGCACTGTGTCAAATGCACCAAGAAGACCTGAAGGAAACGACACAAAAATCCCTGAAGACACCGAGCGCAACTTGGTGTTCAACAAACTTTAAACAAATGGAGTGGTGTCAAAATTCAGGATATCTCTTTTGTCTCTGGTAAAAGACCACAAGCCATTTATCCCATTAGCTCTAGACTTGTTTTGTTTTGGTTGTATTTACCCAGAATGCCCTGTGCTATGGTGGCCTATTTTTTTTTTTCCTGTGCTTCCTTTCAGAGGAAACCAGAAAGTCCAGTAAAGGAAGCTGAAGTGAAGAGGGTGAAGCAGGACAACGACCAGGAGCTCCAAACCAACGGGATCCATAAAGCTAACGGAGATTACGCCGAAAACATGGAGGTGGCAAAGTGACGTTTCTTCCACTCTCCTTGATGCTCACTGTCCAAGAATATGAAGCACACTGTGCTCTGCATCTCTGAAGTTCAGAACTCCGATGTTCAGGTTTGGCTGCATAAAGACCAGAGAACCTGGAGCCTCCTCACTTGTGTTTTAAGTTGGTGAAGCCAGACCGGTTCACATTCTCCTGAACGGCTCTCACACCGTGTTGCTGCTGTTGTAAATACGTTGTTTTTCTAAACCTTTTTGTAACCTGTAGTTAATAAAGACTGTTGGAGGAACTTTCTTGCTAGTGATCTGATTTGACTCCGGTGTGTTGAAACAGAGACTGGACGTGACGCCTGCATGTTAAAGACAAAAGGGTCAAAGAATTTTAATTCCTAATTGTAGCATTTTATGCTGTAATTGGCAATAAAATTCTAATTGTAGCTATTTATTGCTGTAGGTATTGCGAATTATAGCTTTCTATTGCTATAACAAGCAATATAAAGCGTAGTTACGAATAACGTAGTTTGAGTGAAAGAGGTTCAAAGCCAGCCATATGTTTGGCTCGCAGCCTAGCTTTCAGGTGTACCTCGGTTCCAGGTCTGGGCCTTCTCCCCTTGGCTCGGATTGTCTCCAGTGGATTTTTGACCAGGCCAATCAGCGAACAGAAAAGGCAGTGAACAATGACATTGCTTTTCTGCGCTGTTCTGCCTGTAGTTTTAGCGGTGACAGCAGATCAAGTGAACCAAGCCAATCAACAAGAGGACATAAGAAGAAACCTCTGAGGCATTCACAGAACTGGAACCGCAATAAGATTCAGCTTAACTCTTGCACTTTATTATGTGGCTTTTATTTGGGGCTAAATACGCACTTATGCCAGACCTTTTTTTTTTTTTTTTGTTTTGTTTTTAAAAATATTTTCCAATTATTGCACTACTTGGTGTTGGGTCTGCAAAAGCACAGTGAAATACGTTGAACCCTAAAGTGAATTAACTTTTGTTTTACTGACAACCTGAGTAATAAGGAGGGGCCAAGAATACTAAGATTATAGTTTAGATTCATGGCCTGAGCTGAACCCGTCAGGCAAACATGGATTTGCTAGCTGTTGGGGCTCAGGCTTCGAGGGAACGATTAACAGGCCTGCAATACATCCAGTACAGAAAAGCCAAATGAGACCCTGCTATATAAAGTAAAAAACAGCAGTACCTTAGATATGCACCTGACTCACTCTGCGGTGGCAACAAAATGAAGCTAGATGTAAAACAAAAGCTAAAAACAGGAGAAGTTACACCACTTACACAAATTATGGTCTATAAATAAAAGCAAAAAAAGTCTTAGTTAAAATATCAGGTTTACTTTGGATATGGGCTTATAGCTCATGTTAATCTGTTGGGATGGATCAATGCCTGTGGGCTAGTGTTGGATTTATAAGGCCCGATCTGCACTACAGCTAAGATCACCTAAAATTATAACCATAATCTGAGCTAAAAATGAGCTCGATTACCTACAACAGTCAATCTGGAGCCTTTCAGACCAGACAGGACGTGTCTCTGTAAACACAAAGTCAGCTGGAAAAACTGAAACAAAATCTAATCCATTTTAAATGAGACAGTCAACATTAAAATGACAGAAACAAATATCACAGACTTGTTGATTTTGTACATTTCGATGTCCTTCCTAAAGTTTCCAACCTATAGAAAACATTAGCTCTAGTGTCTTGGAGCACTTTTATTTCATAGAAAGGCATTAAAGAAAGCGAAAACATCTCATTCTGCAAAGTTGAGCTAAAAACAACCCTGTAGTCTCACAAAAAAAAAAGGCAGTGTTTCATTTTTTTCTTTTACAACTGGCCTAGACAAAGTAAAGAGCTTTGGAGATGAAACACCACAGTAGTCAAGATTCATAGTGAAACATATCAGCTTGTCAGGAACCAATTTTTATTAATATCATTATTAATGTGTCATCAGCATCATCAATGAAATGAGTTAGTCTGTTTAAAGCAGAATCAAGTGTGCATTCATTGCCCTTCTTTTCTTGATGAACACTTCAGTTCAACAAAGCGAGGAAGAAAAAGGAAGAGGGTGAAAGAGAGGGAGGAGGAGGGTCAGAGGTCAAAGGACTGCAGTGAAGGAGGAAACGCAGGGAAAACGACGTCTGGCAGAGCAGGAATCTCCCCCTTCACTGGGATATGATTGGTTTTTCCCTTGTGCAAGAATGACGAAAAAAACAACAAAACAACAACAAAAAAAAATAAAGAAAAAAATTGAGAAATTTCAAAATGGTGCTCTAAAAAAAGAAAAGATGAGACAGGAGGAGGGGGCTGCTCGCTGGGATGTGGTGTTGGCTGTTTCTGTTGGATGTGTTGTTCCGTAAAGCCGCGTTAGGATCTGGTGCAGTCGTCGTCGTCCGAGGTCTGGCTGCTGCTACTGGTTTCGGACTCGGAGCCCTCCTCCACGTGCGCCTCCGCCACACTCCTCCAGGGGGTGAAGTGGAGGGTCACGCCCCGCGTCCTGGGGAGAACCCCGTTTCTCTGCATGCCGTTCTTCTTCAACTGGTAGAAAGAAAAGCACCGACCCCCCCAAAAAAAATACACACACAAATGAGTCGATGAGCAGGGTTCGCCACAGGAAAATTCAAGCATTTTTAAAGGTACATTTTCATACTTTTCCGGCACCACACTACATACACAATGGAGTATTAGGGCCACGCTCAGAAAAAATTATATATATATATATATTTTTTCCCCCCCCAATAAAATTAGCAAAACTGAATCATAATATTACAAGAAAAAAGTTATGACATTACGAGAATAAAAAGTCTGTTACAATTTTATTCTCGTAATATCTGAACTTTATTGTCATAATGCTACAACTTCATTCCATGATATTATGACTGTTCTTGTAATACAACTTTTTTTTTGTATTATTTCAAGTTTATTTTTGTAATAGGACTTTAACCTCATAATTTTATTGTCATATTTTTTCTTAGTATGACAAATACCAGTTACTCTGAGGAAAACCATCAGCAAATTCTCAAGAAGTCTGTCGGGGGGGAAAAAGCATGTACGCAAAATGTCTACTCTTGGCTCCCGTAGTGATCCAACATTAAATTCCACTTTATTACAAAACTGTGTAGTTTCAATATCAAGCCCTTTCAAGGACTTCATACAGAAATCAAGCACTTTCCAAACCTTGAAAACACCTAATTGAATTTCAATCACTTTGAAATGATTCAGCATATGAACCCCGAATGAGGAAAGCAGAACAACTTCTGATGGCATTTCCTTTTCTCCCAGTCCTCACCTGTTCTGTTTTAGTTTGGAACTCTCTCAGCTCGTCTTCTGTCAGAGGGAGGAAGTTGTCATCATTTTCTGGGTACTCCTGCCAGCCCATGGCCTTCAGCAACCTGCACCGATCCCTAATGTTAGTTGGTTACGCCCGGAATTTGTGCGACTCAGATGCACCTGGCCGGTTTTCCTCACCTGTGCTCTGCCTCCAGGGAGCTGGACAGGTGTTCAGTGTCCGAGTCGCTGAGGGAGTAAGACAGGCCGTTCTCGTGGCACACCTCCTCGCTGTACGCTTTGGGCTCTGGGGTGCTGCTCTCGCCCTGAGGAGGAGAACAAAACAAAAACGCTTAAAACAACATGTTAACAAAAAATAAAACATACCGTGCGATATCGCGCTAAATTAAAGCAAAAAAAAAAAAAAAAATTGTTGCAAACTTGGGCCCCAACTAGGTCTGTCACGATAAACAATATATCAGTTAATCGCATGACAAAGGAAAATTAGCGACCTTGTTTTAATTTAGTAGCTTTATTGTTTCTTCTTCGAGGACGCAACCCACATACGGGTTGTGGTTAATCCCATCATACGGGGTTAACCACAACACCACCCAATGCTGCAACTTATTTTTATTCATATCCCTTAAACTTTTTTACCACCACAAAATCAGGCATCATTTTTAAAATGGAAGGAAAAGAGCGACAGTTCTTAGGTCTGAGCTGGCCGCCTCACCTCTCCTGATGTTCCCGGACTGCTGCTGGTCGTCAGCTCTCCGGTGCCCTCGTCCTTCAGAGTTCGCAAAAACTCGCTCTTCCGGTCCGGACCGCGGCGCATCAGCTTCAGCCTGGAGGGAGCGATGTCTATGGGGGGAGTCGTGCTGGAAGGGTGCTGAGGGGAGTAACAGGAAATGTTTAGCGTCTTTGAACAAAAATGACCACAAATGTCCGTCACGCATCATTTCGGACGGTTCATTTCGCAGTGTGCCGGTTCTCAGCTTTGTGTTTCAGAAGCGTCGGGTGTCAGGCGGTTCAACTCTAACCTCTTTCTGGGTGTTGTGCTGCGGTGCACCGACGGGGGTGCTGGGTTTGGCTGCAGAGACGGGGCTGGTGAAGACTGAATCCCGGCCTGGCATGTGAAGGCCAGACTTGGTGATCTCTCTACCACCGGCTTTCCACTGGGTGCTCTGAAGAAGACCACATGTCGCTTTATGATTTTTTTTTTTTTCCCAATCAAGTATTTTTGTCAACTTCAGATCTCACCGTGTATGTTTTGTAAAGATTATTATTGGCAACAGGTTCCAGAAACGGGTTATTAGAACCTCAACTAGCTCAATAACTGATAACAAGGATTATGAAGCATCTTGATCAAGACATAATAGCTTCATTAACTCTTCTATTTTCATCCCAAAATACAGAGTGTTAGAAAAAGGCCTCTATTGAAATGTTCTAATGAATCTCTGCTGCCCCCTGTGGCCGGACTGTGCTAAAACCTCAAGCTTGTTTTCCCTGATGGTAGAGGCTTAAATTTGTAAGTAAATAGTAGCTAAACCTGAGAGAAAACAGCATATAAAACTATCAGAAGCTTAGTAGGATGTCGGCCTCTTCTGGGGCCCCTCCGCCCTCTCTACCTTGGTAGGGGCCACAGCAGGCTTGGGGACCAGGTTCTTGTAGACGCTGGAGCCCGTGAGGGGAGCTTTGCTGCCGTTGGTGGGCAAGTTGCCAGCAGTGGCAAACCCTGCAGAGAATGCTGTGCCAGCGTCCTCCTTGGAAACCTTCTTGATGACCAGCATTTTGGACACCATCTGTTTGCTGACAGGAGGGTTTTCTGGAAAAAGACGTAGAGGAATTGTGTTACCAGCAAAGACATTCGATCGTTGCGAGTTCGTCTCGACTTGATGCTCTCGTACCCCACACCCCGGCATGGGGAGCAACTGTTCGCATCTGAGTGCCAGACTTTCCAGTTGTTTCAGGGTTGAGGGAGGGCTGCAAAAAAAACAACCAACAAAAAAAACAAAACATTTTAGATCTGGTAGAAAAGAAAAAGTTGAAGTTAGCTTCTAGTAAATTGGCATCCAGAACTCACAAAGTCTTCTTCTACAAAATTCAGCTTGTCGTCCTTGCCGTCTTTGCGTTCCTCGTTGGGGAACTTGTCCTGGTACGAGGTTCCCTTGCGGGGATGGAAGTTGCCGTTGCGCTGCCGGTGCCCCCCCTGCCTGTCCCTGTCGCCTCCGCCCCGCTTGGGGTGGCGCCCCTGGTGGTGGTGGCCGTCCTGGGCGCCGCCGCGTGGGGCTCCGTGCCAGTTGGGCGCTTCCTTCCAACAGGAGCCCCCCGCCAGTCCGCCGTGCCCACCCTTGGCCACCCCGGAGTCCACAGAGTCATGCCTCAGGAGCAGCGAGGGCTGCTGCCAGCCGTCACCTGAAAATACATAAACAAAAAAACCTATCATAATGACAACAAGCCGTCCTGGATTAAACCTCTACCGGCTGTAGTTTAGAATATAGATCACTGAGTCCAACTTTTTTTTTTTATTGTACAAACTTTATGTAGAAAAATAAATCAACACAAAGTTGGACATAGAAGTTAAGTAGACGGCAGCGGATGCAAGATTTTACAAGCATTTAAAAAAACATAAATCAGGTGTGCGTTTCTATTTAGCCTTTATCTTGATACCCCTACATTTATTTTCAAAAAGTCCACAAGTTATGAGATAGAAAGGCCTAGTCAAAGTGCAGACCCAAGCTCATTTGAGGATATGGAGCAAAACTTTCAAACTGATCCTCTTCATCCGGTCTGATGCTTTCTACCATTTGCTTTTATTCAATAGTTTTATTATTTCTCTGCTATTTGGACAAATAATTTTTTTCCTTGCATTGATCAATAAAGTAATCTTAGATCTTGAGATCCAAGTCTCCAGAGAAATATTGGTTGCTATGGAGACACTCCAAGGAAACCTGCAGCTGGAATTCCTATAAAGCCGGTTGAGAAGTGCTGGTTAAAGGACAGTTCTCTACCAACACAAGAAAGCAGGGCTGGACATTTACATTATCGTTTATCATTTATTGTGATAAATGTCTTATGATTGTCGCTGCGACAAATTCCAATTAATGCAGTTTAATGGTCTGTATTGGTGCACTTTTTTCTCCACCATTAGTTCAATGAGACCATCAATAAATGTGAAAACCCAGCTGTTGCACCCAGAAAATGCCTAGTAGAAATAACTTTTCAGCCATTGTTTTGGCGCCCGCTTTTGCGCAGCACCCACATGCGACGCGTGCAGCGCCTTCCTACTTTATGCGCCACAAATTAAACACGATTACATTGAACACGCGAATGTTTTTCAAGAGTGATATTTGTGTTTGTGGGGCTGTAATTGCTGTGACACGCGCACAACTATCTAAAAAAAAAAAAAAATTGTTCTGTCACTTTTATCATTATCACAACAGCACCGAAAAGTACCGAGATAAAACTACGTCCATATCGCCCACCCCTAGATGGAAGTCTGAAATAAGGTCAGTAACGGGTTACCTGTTGGAGCGCGCAGGGAGCCGTTGTTGAAGAATCCATCAGAGGAGTTGTGGCGGCGGCGACTCACAGCAGGTCTGGCGTCTCTGTGGTGGTGAGGCTCACCTTGCTTGTCAAGGTTGGCAGCAGGGGACTGAAGGATGACAGAAAGGCAACATCGGTCAACCAGGAAACATGATCCGATGACAGAGGAACGTTTTACGCCTCTATTTAAAGTAAAACAGTAGAACAGAGAAGGCGAACCTCTCTGAATTTTCTTTAGCAGGTTCTAATGGAGTGTAAACGTTTATGATCCACCTCAGCAAAAGAGAGGAAATCTCACAGAGTATTTTTGATTTGGTTTTTTACAGCAAATATGTTAGAAAATTTTAAATGAGACAAAACTAACTCGCAAGTAGCTTTTCAGCAAGATGGAGGAGCTTGTTTTAAGTCAATCATTTCTTAATATTGATTTAAAAAGTTACTAATTCCACTGGCAGATTATTTCATTAATAACAAGACATTTTTCCCATCTTACAAGTAAAATTATCTGCCAGTCGGACTAATACATTTTCCAGCAATATTAATAACTTTAAGTTAATTTCGTTGTATTTCAACTGTACTACGATATTTGCACTAGATCAAAAATACTTGGTAATATTTTTTGTTTTTGTTGACTGTATTGTTGGGGGGTTTTTTGTTGCTTTTCTTTCAAAACAACTTACTGAGTTAAAGAGTAACTAGGGGAACCTAAAGTAGAGCAGGAAATTCAACGGATAAAAGTCACCACACACACCGAAAGCGAGGATGTAGCCGACCCACCGGCCCGTTGTTTTATGAAGTCCAAAAGTCAATTCAGATTACGTTCTTCAGCCCACGCCTGTCTGATCACCTCCACAACATAAAAACATCTCCTGGAGCGTAAACTAGACCTTCAACTTGTTATGTGAACACAGACGGATGGAAGAAGTCGACCCAGAGGTCAAATAAAGTGCCAAACAGTTGGTAACAAAGAGCAGCTTCCTGTTTCTAGTATTGCAGCTTTAGGAAGTGCGATCACACCAAACAACAGCCCAAGAACTGGTTTTGCAGCTTTAAATGACGGCGCTTCACACGGCTGGTCTCATCCTCTGAACTTCTTCACGTGTTGTAAAAATTACAACCGCAAACCTCGGCGTGTTTTATTAGGCCTGCGTCTGATAGCCCAACACAAAGGAGTGCGTAATAGTAAAGTGGGAGAGAATTATAGACAGGTTGTAAAATAAATAAATAAAAAATTGTAAAACTCTGAGACGTGTGGCATGTATTAGTTTTCAGAGTCAGTATGAAGTAGAACCAGTTTTGCTATGCGTTTTTTTTTTTTTTTCCTCATATGACTGAAATCCATTTAAGTCTCGCTACAAATTACCAATCGGATTTCTGTCTGGGCTTTGACTGAGCCGTTGTAATGCACGAATATGCGCTCATCCCCAACACGGAGAAGCAGCGTACAGTTTTTATGCTCCGCAAATCTGGAACAAGCCTCCAGAAAACTGAAAAACGTCCAAAAATGTTTTGTTTTTTTTAATCAAGGCTAAAAACTCATCTGTTTAAAGTTTCCTTTGACTCATAATAATTGGATCTTTGACCAACATATATGATGTATATCTGCTTGATCGTTTTTGACAAAAATGCAACGTTTATTGCTCATTTTATAATAGGTGACTTTTTGATTTTTTTTATGATATAAAGCACTTTGAACTGCTTTGTTGCTGAAATGTGCAATCCAAATAAACTTTATAAAATCCACTGAGGTTTGTGGTTGTAGCATAAAGGTGAATAAAGTTCAAAGGGTCTGAACACGGACAAAAAGTTACAATTAAAACTGTTTTTCTTTTTGTTTTTTTTATGGCAACCATAGATGCCTGTTGGTGCAAGAAAGCACCAACAGTCTGCAGAAAACAAACCTGCTGTAGCTTCTGTTTGACGCATATCCATGTTGGAAAACCAATCTTTGCCCTCAGTCAAGTTTAAAGCCTGGTTTTCTTCCACTGTCTACCTCTAGGCACACAGACCGTGCAAAGGAAACACTGTTTATTACAAATCCTTTGATAAAACTGATAATGTCATGTTAATTCGCACATAAATACCCTGTGCAGTAAAGCCATTTTGTTCTATTTGACACAGAACCACTCGATCCAGGCAACACAAACACAAAGTCAACAACGGCTCGGCGATAACAGAGTACTGAGCCTGAGGAAATATGAAATTATGTTCAAATACCGTCATTAAAACTATGATTTAAAGTTTTTGTCTGCAACCTCAGACACGTAACCGAGAACTTAGATATGGTTGTCTATGAAAAACTTTGTTTCTGTTAAGATTCCTGCAGTCCAGAGACATTATTCACATTATGGGGACGCCTAGTGTTTAGGAGGGGAACTGTCAGCTTCGACATAAAAGTTGTTTCCTTTTTAATACGTAATTCAGTAAAAGCAAATGCAATGAAAGAAATGGAAAGATCACATCAATCGAATCGATGTGTATTGTTTAGACGCTGTAATCACTAAACAGCTTGAAGCTTGAAGAGGAATAGAGAGCTGCATCAACTAGATTTAGAAACAAAATCAAAAATAAGGTCGGATACATGATTTTCACTGACCAGAATCAGAGCAGACGGTAGAAATCAAATTTATAATTGGACAGCAATTATAAATAATAATGATTTTTTAATATAGAATTTTAATTTTAAATACAAAATGTTGATATATTTTTATAGTTTTGTTTTATTTACTGGTCTGACTGTGTTGTTCTTTCAGTAAATGGCCTTTTTTGAGTTTGTAAATTCCAGTTAATGATTAATCAACAACTAAATGAGTTGACGAGTGTTCCAATAATCGATTAATCACAGTTATTTGTCGCCGTTCTATTGGGTTGTGGAAATTCTCCATGAAAATAGAAAAAATTGTTTTTAACTGGCATTTTATATACATGTCATAAGCAAATATATCAACAGGTTTTATAACATTTTGATCAAAATTACTGAAAGCCACAGTGGAGGGTCTAAAGAGCCACACGGACCCCTGCAAAACACCAAAAATAAAAAAAATCTATGAAACTGCTCCTAACCGAGTCAAAAGTAGCCAATCGAGATCGTCTTTGGTCTGATGAGGTCATCACTTAGCATACAACATTTGATTGTCATGCATGTTTTTCTTATTAAGGTTTTCCTTATTAAAAACCGTGTTGAGGCTCTGCTGCACCACCAAACGACTGCAGTCATCAAGAATATATCTCTGAATGCAAACACACACCCAGATCCCAAGATATACTGGAGCAGTGTGTACAAAAAACAAAAAAACAACAAAAAACAAACACTTCACTACCTTGGCAGGCTGGGGTGTGGAGAAGTTAAGCCAGGCAGGGACAAAGTCATGCTGCGCCATTTAGGTCCAGTGTTTCCGGTCAGTGGATGGAGGCATCAAACCTCATGGCCAGGATCTACAGAAACAATCAATTTCCAGAGATTAAATTTACGTAAAGATAAGATTCATGTTTTATTCAAAACGCCTCCGATGCTAATTTTGTGTTGGATCAATAAATGGTCTGCAGAAAAAGGGAAACCAAAAGCTATTTTTAGTAGGAAACAAAGCGGGATGTGCTGCAGCTGCGCCTGTGAAGTTCATAATCATCTGACAGCTTGGTTGTAAACACACGGTTTAATTTAGCTCTGTGATTCTTTTACCAAAAAATACTTGTGCAACACATTTTCTTATGTGATAAATATGTCATTTTAATTGGAAACGGAAGAGAAGGAAAACATAAAAATTTCTGGATCACTTCTGATTAGTTTTTTTCATACCAGATACGACTTCTTTTCTAAACACAAAACTACAAGTAACAGAAAACACTTATTTATTTGAATAATCCTGTGTGAGTTGCATTAGGGCTAGGCTTCGACAACTTTTCTTTAATTACGACAATAGTCATAATATTAGCAGAAGATGCAATTTTACCAGAACGTCTTAAAATTACGAGGAGAAAAGAAAAGTTGTTTTAATGACAAAAAAGGCTGAATAATTAACTTTGTTTGTCTTAGGACTTCATTCTAGTAATGCTGTGATTGTAATCTTGCAGTCAAATAAGAAAACAAAGATCTCAGCCCGCCCCTTAAATCCCGTCATAGAGTTGACCTGAATGAACAGAAGCTGTAAATGAAGCTAGTGAAACAAGATGGCCATCTTGGGCGTACCAACATTACTCTGACCTATGGGAACTTGAGAAGAAAAAAAATTCCACATTTTCCAAAAATTAAATATTCAAAAACAATTAATCGATTTGATGGATTAATCGGTTTGCTGGCCAGTTTCTACAGAGCAGAGTCACGCGCCAGTAGCTGCGTTTCCATTACAATTATGCACAAAAACATTGTCGATAACTGTGTGCTATGAACGATATCAAAATCACATGTGAATAAGCTTGTTCACAAAATAAGTCATTAAAAAAAAACAAAAAAAAAAACATGCCACGCCATTGTCATCATCCATCCACTTCCTGTCATCGTCTTTGTCGTTTCCGTCAGTAGTAACACTGGGTTTGTTGAAGATACAAAAAAAGTGTTTCCGTTTCAGTTTTCCAACTGAGGTGGTTTTCAGAAAACCGCCTCATGCCAGTACAAAAAACTTGCCGTGTTTCCATTAAGCGGATTTACTTTCATAATTCCAATTTGTGCAATTCTACGGTCAAAGGAAACGAAGCTAGTGAGGTGAAACCTGAACATTACCCCAGAGTCTGTTGCTCTGAAGTCCTCTGCCTCCTCTCTCGCGCTCGGTTCCTTCAGGCCTGTTGGCACTGATCACAGACGCCGTGCGCTGACAGATGGGAAGCAGCACAAAGAAACCCCCCGCTCCACCTCGACCAGGACAGTGCAGTCCCTTTCTCCAGACGTGGATCCCTTCGTCCAGGATGAAACAGCTGGAGAGGAATCAAAAAAATGGGGTTCTGGTGGAATGATCTGGAGCGCTGATCCAGAACAACAAAAAAACTAGCCAAGCAGTGTGACTGGATCTTTGCAGCAGAAGAGCAGGAAGAAAAAAAAAGTCTATAAGGAAGAGTTTTTTTTTTTAAATTTCAAATGTGAATTATATCACATTAAATCTGCGCTCTTTTGAAGAAAGCTCTCACAGTAACTTGTTTTTTCTTTAATTGACAAACTGAATTCCTCAGTTTTGGAAGCACTTGCTCCTACTGTCGTGAAAAACAAAAAACTCAAAACTTGATTGGGCTTAAAATGGATTGGCAAAATAAAAGGGAAAAAAAAAAAAAAAAGACAATTGATGATTTGTCCCCCCAAAAAAAAGCTTTGAAAAATGAGAGAGCGAGAAAAAAAAAAAAAAAAAGGTAGTCTTATTTTCAGCGGAAGGAAAGAGTCTGGTGTGGAAACTGTGCGTCCTCAAACATGGACGACGCTCGTGAAACAGTCCCACTTTGGCTCCAGACAGAGGGAAGAGAGGCCGGTGATGTCCTGCCACACCGTGTGCCGGTTCGCTAGAGTCGACGAGC
The DNA here is from genome assembly GCA_903067055.1 of Poeciliopsis paucimaculata. Classification (NCBI taxonomy): domain Eukaryota; kingdom Metazoa; phylum Chordata; class Actinopteri; order Cyprinodontiformes; family Poeciliidae; genus Poeciliopsis; species Poeciliopsis paucimaculata. The sequence continues at coordinate 179 of CAEGAD010084108.1, read as the reverse complement.
CTCTCACCGGATCATTTTTAAAATCTACGCAGGCATGCAACAGAGGAAAAAAAAAAAAAAAAAAAGAAAAAAAAAAAAAAAAAAAAAAAGGTATACGCGGGGAGGATTATTAGAAAAGGAGGTCGATGGAAGCCCCCTTAACCCCAATAAAAAAGGCGGAAAAAAAAAAGCCGGCCAGC
>CAEGAD010084107.1:0-12237 GCA_903067055.1 Poeciliopsis paucimaculata | reverse complement strand
CGCCAAAATCTGAGCCACTTCCCGAAGCAGTCACGTGGTACAGCCGGGCAGCGAGGCTTCGGACGTCATCGTTTTCGACTCCTCCCCTAAATGAAGCACGTTTCGATACGCGCTTTACGGAAACGCCCCCTGCATTACTCGACACACGCCTCGAAGCCTCGGCACATCACGTAACATCACTAGCGATTACACAACATGATTTTACCATTTTATCATTTAATCCTGTAAAAGAGGCTTGGTACATACAATCTTATCAGGTTTGTGTATAATTCAAAATGGCCACCTCTTACTCAGCAAACTAGATCACAATGTTTGACCAAATGTTTGGTTACCCAACTTCCATCCCAGCCGCATGAACCCAGTCAGTTCAGAGGGGAACAAAATGTGTGACACAAAGGATCACACTCAGTCGCACCGCAACTCTCCTGCCTTTATAATTACCATGTCACCTAGTTTTGCTTTCATTGTCTTTGATGATGCAACAATCTGAAATCATACTGAGTTGTTGCTCGACTTAATCCCCCAACTCCAACCCCGCCTCCTCCCGGCAGCAGATTTCAATCACATGTTTACTAAAAACACAAACATTCATGGGTGGGTTCTACTTATATCTTAGAAAGTTGTGTTTTTTTATGAGTAACTAGATGACACTGTTATAATGTTGGTGTTTGACGTGGTGCATTTGTAGAATTTAAATGAATCAAGTTAGCCTACTGCTTCTCATTAAGATCAAAATCTGGCTTTGACATGGAACAGGGACGTCCATTTCATAATTCTCAGCCAGTCGTTGGATCGGTGGGTTTATACGATGTTTTGGGTCATAAGTTTGCTGAAGATAAGATCAACGTTAATTTCTTTATTTTAAGAAAACAGTATCACATTTTCCAGATTAGTTATTGTATTAGATTTATTTCAGAGTCCTGGCTCTTTGTCTCTGGCAACTGACCTTCTTGTTTTTCTTAAAGAACGAAGGTTTCCTCCTTCCATACCACCTAACAACCCACAGTTCATTAGAACCGCACAGGATTCTTTCATGATACACATATCTGAGGTTTAGTATCGCCCGATCCCATACAGACAAACAGTGCTGAATAGACTTAAGGGTTTTCTTTTTTAAACACAGACAAATGTAGTGAATTACAGATTTATTTGATAACTCTGAACCAGTACATTACACTAACAGCTTCACAAGCTTGGTCAAACATGGAAAAACAAAACTTTAATTGTTCGTTCAGTTCAATTAGGAGAATAATAGCGGTTGAATACGTTGGTCAAACATGTAAAAATAAACTGCAACAAATCCTTCAAATGGTTTAGAAAGTACAATTAGGGGTTTCAAGTATAAAGTAAAATAAAGCATGACATACTGAGAGCACCAAGCATAGAATTAGATTGAATAGATCTCCCCCCCCCAATGAGTGGGCACATTGTCACCAACACCAGATCTAGAATTTGTTTCGATATTGGGACTGAGGCAGATATTAAGATCGGATCCGTGAATTTCTAGACTGGACTAAAAGTCTCAGGACCGGCCAATGTGAGAACACAGCGACTTACAGTCCAGAAAATCCAGTGTTCACTGACAGCAGGGCAGAGGCTCTCAACCAAAACGGTGCTTTCAAATCCCACTGCAGCAAAGCTAAAGCAGACATTTACCTTGAAAGTTGCTCATGACCAAAAGAGCAGTAAAAGGACGTTGAGTCTGCTGCTTCATATGGGAGAAAAGAATGTTTCTGAGTGTAGCAGGTAAGTCTAAAATGGGCTTTCTATTCTCAGACCTTATGAATGGTTTGCTCCTCTTCATGAACCCTCCAGTCTTTGCACACGTAAAGTCTTGTCTTTATGGCAGGCAGAGATAATGATATGTCTACCACCTGGAGAGGGTTCCTCACTTTCCTGGATGTTAGAGGATTTTTTTCCTTTCTTACACCATAGGAATGATCCTGTGATCATCCACCACTCTTGTCTTCAATCGATGCCCCGGCTTTCTTTTCTTCCCATCAGTCTTCGAATTTTCTTAAAATAGAATATACCAAACTGTCGCCATGGATGACCTGTTTTACTTGCTCTGAAAAACACTGAAGTTTTAGATGTTGTAGGTTCAAAGCACCCTCCTTCAAGTGCAAATAAAAGACGTGTGCCTTTTATTTTTCTTCTGTTTTGTTCACAGGAATAAATAGAACAAGGTATTAGCCCACACATGTCCGTGAAACGGCTTTGGACGCATTGTGCAAATAAGGGCTCCTTACATTTCAAGGCTCTAATTCCTGCATTCTGGATGTGAATGCTGTAAATTTACAAAGCTGAGTCTTTTGAAACTGATCGTATGCAAAAGCAGCACAACAGATTTGTTTTAGAGCAGATTAGTAACCCCCGGCCATGTGTTTAACATCATTTGATATGTTGTACCTTGCAAGAATACGGTACAATTTGTGTTGTCACAAACTTCACTGCATTGTCTTGGGATTTATAGGCAGACCAACACAAAGGTAACTTTATTTATACAGTACATCTTCAACAACAAGGCAGTTCAAAGTGTTTTACCTAAATTAGAAGGAGATACAACAAACCAAAGGAAAGAGCAAAAAGAAAGAAACAAAAAAAGCATACATTAGATGCTGGTTCTCCATGTTTGGCAATACTAGTGAAGCATAAAACTAAAGTCATGCATAATAGTGAAGTAGAAGAAAAATGATGTATTTTTTTATGTGTGTATTTTTAGTCAGTTCTCTTGAGTCAATACTTTGTAGAATGCAGTTTTGATGCAGTTACAGCTGCGAGCCGTTTCGGTTGAACCTCTACAGTCTGAGAACATCTAGAGGCTGGACTAAGTGTTTTCAGTCAGATTGAACTTCCTTTACTTTCTGACAACTGCTGCTCACCCACCGTCAGATATCAATACCAGAACCAGTACCTTTTATTATTCTGGTTTGATATATCAAACTTCTGATATATCAAAAACACTGGTATATCAGTTGTATAATTTTATGCATTTTTTCTAAGTAAAAATGCATAAATTATAATTTGAGAGCAAATCAGCATAAACATTTTTTGAGGCAGCTTGGAGGAACGATGATGGAAAACTAAACTGAAATTTCAAGACAAAACCTTAGGCTGCAGTATCGATCCTATCACACCAGCACAGGCACTGATACCAGCTTGTCATTAATATTATCCATATTATAGATTGATCGATCGCCTCTAATACCTGTTGCTAAGCTGAAAATGACTTTGATCTCGCAGTTCTTCCATAAAAGTCAGATCTGTGATGATTTTCCTTCCTCTTCACAATTATGCACTGCTTTAAACTGGTCTGTGACAAAAACGAGGTAGTTTGTGGTGGAAATGTGACAAAATGTGTACAAAAGCTATGTGCACTGTTCAATCACAAGCAAATGGGATTTTCAAAATTACTAATCATAAATCTGGGGGAGGATTAAATGTTATATAGAACACTATATTGGCTCACAATCTTTTCAGATTTCGAGCGATGCAGTTGGTCTGTGACAGAATCATTGATACTTTGGCGAAAGCTGACATCTTGTTCTCTGAGAAAACCTGTGAGCAGCACATCTGATGCTGTCAAAGAAAAAGAAAAGTAGCCAAACTAAAAGGCTGGTGAAACACGGACTGGTGGCAGCTGACATTCAGTCTCACTTTTCACCGACTGTCAGTCATTGCTCTAAATGAGTCCTCCAGTCGCTGCATGGATAATTGCCCCTACTATTTTATTTTTATTTTTTTTATCATGAGCGATACATGATTGCCTTAAATCCGGAAATGATGGAGAGTGGAATACTTAATATTTCTGGTTACAGGAGAGCTGTGAGGCTGGCGCAATGGGGAAATACAAAGGAGGTAAAAAAAAAATCCATTAATTAGGGTCATTTACAGAACGCTGTGTGGAGGGACAAACACCTGAAGGTCAGCGGAGCTGGGATGCTATCACAACCACTGCATGTGATCCACCGTCATCTACAGGTAACCCGAGCTGGGAGATGAGGCATGCAGCGATGCTGAACACACAAGCACCAGCTTCACCCAGCCCGCTGCTCTTCCTTCACCAATCAAGAGAATATTTATAGCTGCAAATGAGCGCTGACCTCCACAATGTGAGAAGTCAAAAGGCAAATAAATCTTCCTTACAAGAAAACTTGAGCTGGAAGCTGTGGTTTAGGTTTAGGCTTTACAATCTGTTTGCACAACTGAGACACAAAAATTACTCAAAATTTTTTTGCTCATCTCAAAGAAATCGCAAGGTTGGTAATGCTATCAGCAGGTTAGCTGTGATTTCATGTGCAAACAGCAGCAGTGGAAATGTGTATCTTTCTTCAATTCAGATTTAACAATTTTTACAGAAAAGTTTTGTAAAAAGCCCACAGCCATCAGTCGACATTTCAAAGAGTTTTGCAAAAGTATTTATTAGCTCTGAGTTTTTCCACATTTTTACAATTTCCCAAAATTACCAAATATCAGTTTGTTCTACTGAGATTATCTCGACTTTTCTGTCCATCTTAGTTAGAATGTAAATAAATTTCACAGGAATATTAAAACCTTACAGACATAAAACGCATGAAAAAACAAATAAATCAACCGATGATAATAAAGTTGACAAAACATTCTACAGGATCTGTCACCAACAATATAAATTCAAACATTTCTAGAAAGCTCCAGGATTTCTAAATAGAATATTTTATCTAACTGTTTTTTATGCTTTCATTCAAAAAACAGGTTGAATTAACTGATATCAGAACATCAGAATAAATCAAAATATGAGGCAAGAACAAAAAACACCTTCTGTAAAGTGCTTCAAACATTAACATATCATACAATTATAATAACAAGACAATGGGCAAAATGTCAGGAATAGATCTTGAAATCAAGGATGGATTTCAGCTCAGCTCTCTGCTCTGAACTCACGCAGTGTGTTATAAATATGTTGAAAACCAAATATTTAACATTGCACATCTGCAAACAGCTTCAGATTTTTATCAGGAGCACGATGCAAGGATATAATTCAGGAAATGTATGCACTTGACAGAAAACAGAATGTCACCTGCATCATTGACACCACTTGAACTTATGATTGAAAAATATTTTGTCACTCAGACTTCACTGCGGCTGCTGCCGGAGAAATCTAGGAAGATTTTCACTTCTGAGCAGATACTTAGTGAGGGAAAGGAAAATAATTTTCTTTTACTTCAGTTTGTTAGAGAAATCTCCAACTGTGGTTCAAGTTTATGTTGCATTTTTTTTTTTTTTTCAAGTTGGGCATTCTTGAACGAAAATCAAAGGATACGTCTTATACTACTAAAATAGGTGGGAAAAAAAGTATTTTTCCATCAAGGATTTTTCATCTGCATTTTAACAAAAAGGTTAATGGGGGTGCAGTGGTGGGGCTGTCACAGGTTCAAGTCCCAGCCTGGTGACCCATGACCTCCCCTCTCTCATTACCCACTTTCCTGTCTGAAAACAAGAAGACATTTAAAAAAAAGGCCACAAGATCCAATAAAATCTTTTATTCTTAAAAGAAAAAACAAAACAAAACAAAAGGTTTATGTAAATGTTCATTTGAAGTGGTTTCAGATTTTCCAAAAAATAATTTATGCACATTGATAACACATTTGCCTTAATAAGTTGTGCTGTGAAGAACTTTCTCATGGATTTTATATGAACATTTTATTTTGATTGCGTTCATCAAAATGATAAACACAATAAAAGTCTAGTGCAACATCTGGGAGGGATTCTCACATCCACTGCCAGGTTTGTGATATACTGTACCAGAGGAACACATATGGAAACATTTTCTTCATCTTATTTTTCTACAACTGTGCATAACATCAACATTTGATGAAATCATGCTTTGTTTAGCCTGGCTGATTGTCTTCAAATCAGCAGATGGAAACACACTTAATTGGTATTTTCGTTTTTTGCAATATTTGAAAAATTCACTCAAAACTTTAGAAAAAAATATTCTAGACTAACCTTGCAACACAAACTAAAACCTGTGAGTAACATATTTAAGGCAAACTTACATTTTTTAAAAATTAATATGGGACATTTTTTAGGCCTTACTTATAAATACACTCAGTCCTGTTTCTTTTGTACTTTTTTTTGAGGACAAGACCAAATATCAGAGAGGACACGGTGAGGGGGAGAGAAGTCCGAAAAAATGTGGAAAACTAAAATAAGTGAAGAGATAAAATTCGCCTGAAGGAATAGAGGATTCCAGAGAGATGAACAGCTCCAGCTCTGACTGGAAGAGCGCATTTCTAAAGCTTCAGGCTTGGCAGCAAACTGTGCACTTCTTGCATAGCTGCTGCTGCTGCCAGGTGTAAAGCTGGACATGTAGCAACTTCTATTGGTTAGACTAAGATTGTTCTACAGGTACACCCCAGGCCTGTGCTGTAATACACAAGAAAATATGTAATTCAACACCTTGATGTAAATGTTTCAAAAGGTGGGCAGCCACACAAGCACACACACACACACACCCACGCCCACAGACGCCCGCACGCACACACACACACACACACACACCCACGCACGCACACACAAAGAAAAACTGTCAAAATGTACAGTACAGAGTGTTCAGTTTTTGCTTGTGGTCTTTGTTTCAGGAAGATGACAGAAATTCATGCTAGCTGAAAAAAAGTGTAAGCCAAGAATTTAATAATTTTTCAATCATTCTATCTGCTGCAAGGAACATGTTGTTTGATCACACGGAAATAAGAGCAAGGCGTTTAAGAACTAATGAATAATGCTCCAGCTGCATAGCTTAATACGCCACACTTTCAATAAAAACATATGTCTTGTGGTGATTTTCTAAGGGGAAAAAAACAAGACTATCTATAATGCACAGGTGGAATAATAAATGGGTTAGGTCATATGACTCGGTGTGTTTCATTTAGATCTGCTCTGGTAATGATTTACTGACACATAGAGCAGAAAGCCTTTCAGGCATGTTTACAGTGTAAATATGAAAAATATATACACTATGAAAAATATGCAGAGTTAAACACATTTTGATGTTATTCAGAATATTTCAAGACATCGGAGTTGTCTTTTTAGGCCTTTCATTAGTTGCTGAGATGTGCTGAAAGCGGTCTGATGTCAGAGTTCTCACTCACATACCTTGTGCTTTCATTAACCTGAGGACTTTGTATTGACTTCCACTCATTTTGCATTCAAACCATACCTTAACAAAAACTTCACACCATTCCACTAAACTTCATTCCTACAGCTCAGTATGATTGAAACAGATGTCTTCCAAAAAATTACAGTGGAATAGAATATTTAAAGAAATCTACATTGAAGAAATTTTGTGTATTGAAAAGAATGTATGCCCGTCTTGAAAACCAATGGAAATGCAATTATATCCCTTTATAGTAATCATGTATGAAATTACATGACGTCTGGGATGATTACATCTCGTCCATGTAACGTGGCTCGGCCACTCATATTGCTTCCAATCAAAAAAAAATATGTTGCAGTTAAAAGATTACTTTGCTGCTTGGGGTATGAAAAATGTTAGGCTTTACTGTAGGAGAAAACCGGTTAAATGGTTGTACTTTTTGTAATATTTAGGTCTGAACGAATGATGATATCTAATAAAACTTTCATTCACATCTGAATTTGGATAGCAATTTTTATACATAGGAAAATAAAGCCAGTTTATTTTGATTCAATGACCAGTCCTAAAGGCATATGCCCAGCATTTGGGTTCAATGAAAAAGCAGCTGAATTCAGTGTTTAGGTATTCATATATGGGCTGAATACAGGATGGAGTGAGCCACCCACTTCCTCTCACCTGGAGTACGGAAGCACAGATGTGCCATACAGCAAGGGCTGTGAGGCTTCTCTTTGAACCAGAGAGGAGGTCATTTTATTTCATCCTGCTTGAAAAAATCCAAACCAATCTGACCGGCGACTCTGCTGTCACTGCTGTTAAGTGATTATATCCACTCACCCTCTGAGCCCACTGAGTTTCATTTTATGTTGTGTGCATGAAAGCAAAAAAACTCATTTTCTTCTACAGTTGCAGGGGAAATTTCAACCACGAGTCAGAAAAAAGCTGAACACAGTCAAGTAATGAGGAGGAATGCTAATTTGAATACATAGATCCGACTTTGGACATGGAAATGATTGGACTTGGTTGGAAATGCCTTTTTCAGAATGGAGTCTAACATGGAATTTGGCCAAAAAAAAAAAAAAAAAAAGATCTTTATGTGTTGGAGATTTGGTTTAAAATCAATTATTCAATTCTTCCAAAAAGTTTTTTTTTTTTTTTTTTGCTTGGAAGTAATGCTATCATTTTAAAGTGACCCAGTCAAAGTTCCAATCTGCTAAAAATTAGAGTGATAGCAAGGAGGTCTTCCAACCTCAGAGACTTGGAAGTTATTGGAAAAGAGGAGTTGTTTAAAATACCAGTGGTGACATGCAGAAAGCTGGTCGGCAAATTTCTGAATGGGCCAGCTGCTGTAATGCCAATAAAACTTAACTGTTGGCATCATGAGCAGAGAAATCATGTTCATGTACGTTTTCAGAACAGTCAGTTTAATTAGTGAGTCCATTCTCTTTCAGCGAAAAAAAAAAAGAAAAAAAGTTGCATGTTGGGCTTTAGTAATAAGTGTAGTGAAAAGCAAGCTGTTAGATTTTCACCAATCTAACAGCTTGGTGAAAATCTGTTACCAAGCTGTAGTAACAGATCAAGATCATAGATCAAGATCTTGATCAAACTATTTGAATAAGATTCATTTGGAAACCATGTAAAAGTTGTCAGAGCAGAACATATGTCAGTTTTGAAGCTGTTGGTTGGTTCTGGTTCATTCTTAAAATGAACAAAAAAAAGGTTTGATAGCACAAAGTGGATCAAGCTTTTGCAATTGCAACCCTCGGGCTCTGGAACAAACTGCTGTTTGATATTTGTGTTGTAGAGTCTTTGATATTCCTGCCAAAAATGTATATTTTTAAATTGGTCTTCCGTTCAAGTTCAGTTCCATCACGCCTGTTTGGTATTTTGTTCTCCAAATTTGATCCTATTTATTGAACTCGTTGATTTTATTGACGCCTTTTGAACTTTTTACTCTTTATGAAGCACTTTGGTCAACATTGTTGTTTTTGGATGTGCTTTTAAAATAAACTGGATATTGACAAACTGCACAAACATATTTTTTGTCAAACCCCAAACTGCTTAGGCTTACGTTGGGATTTGAGTCAACTGTATTTCAAACAGCTGTGTCTCCCTAACATTTAATTGGATCAACATCAAATTTTATGTGCTTCCTCATGGATCCACATCAGTGTGGTAAATAGATTACTTCACTTTAGCCCCGCCCACTGAGAAGGAAGTCACAGGTTTCCATGGTGAACGACCCACCAGCACTGCAGAACTTTTGAACTTTCTCGAACAATAGATAATCGTTTCAAAATACATTTTTAAAAATATTGCAGGAACTCTTTATCAATCTTTTACTCCTCTTAAGAAGATGTTTTATGGTAATAAGTGCTACAATGTAATAATTAATACTAGGTTTTAGTTTCTGCACTGATGTAATCAATCACTTTACACTTCAGTCGGCTCATTTGTGAAGACAAACTTTGCATCTGTGTTCAAATTACAAATAACCCAAATCTGGATATTCAGTTCTGCTAGTTTTCCCTGCTGTACCATGCCCTGCATGCGCAACAAGCTATTTTTATTAGCCAATAAAGCAAGGATATGAATAATGGGTCATAAAGTGTAAAGAAATAACTATACGAATGGATTTATAGAAAGTGTGTGTGTTTATGAAGAAAGCTTTTTTTTTTTTTGGAACGAACAAAGGGTGGGAAGAGAACTGAGGAAACAGTGGAGAAGAACAGAGTAGCTAAGCAGATGGAATGCCATAAGCTGAGTTGTACAGTATGTCTCTAAAATGTGTTATTTGGCTAAGATGCAGAGACACTTTACTTCATGTCTACTTGATTAAAAACTCATGTTCTTTATTCATTTAATGATCTAACTTTTCAGTCAACATGAGTAAAGATGGTCTCAAGGAAATGAATCTGAATCTCACTCACCGGTGTACTGTGTATTGAGACATCAGTATCACTTTCGTATGACATGATAACACTTGTTACTATGTTTCTTGTTATTTAAATTGCATTGCTTTTGTTCAACCAGCCCCCCGTACATGGCTGGATTCTCTCCAGGTATTCCAGCTTCCTCCCAGAGTCACGACTGCTAGGTCAAGGAATTTCTCTTTTAAGGGGAATGACACTATGTACCTTTGGCACATAGAATCATTTTATAGCGCAATGAAGTAACTATTAACTTCAGTTGTCAAATAGATGATTTATATATAGAAGAACATTTTCATTGTATTTTCACACCTTGAAATTGGGCCTTTGTCTCTTTAAAAACTCCTGCTGCTTCTGAAACTGCCTTCAGAAAGTTGTCATAACATGGCTCCTCTATTAACCCTTTGACAGCTTTGTTTTTTTTTTTTACCAGTGTTGCTCTGAGAAGTAGCTCAGGAGATGTGCAGGTCCACCAGGTGTTTGCTAATTGCTGCTGGCTAGTCTGAAGGAGTTGAGGGAGAGATCACAGGAGAGCGCTGATATGTGTGTCAGAAGCGTGGAAGCTTGGAAACTGCAGCTCCAAGGAGGAGCCTCATGTAGAAGGTGGAGCTATGTTCACCCAGGCATTTTGAGCAGCTGAACGGTTGCCACGAGAGATGAAAGGATTTCTCAAGCATGCATGAAAGAATCAAGGCAACACTTCAGATATGTTTTATTAACACCTTATCATCATGCAGAGCACAAAAAACATAATACTGTCCTTTTAAATTTTCTTCAGGTATAAGTCCTAAACTCAGTGTTTTAATTGCTCTATGAAACAATAATAAGGACATGACACCAACTTTATTCATCTGCAACCAAACAACAGCAGTCACAATGTCTCAAGAAGAGTTTTTAAAAGTCAAATTGTCAAAAAATTTGCCACATCATATTATTATTCTTTAATTAAAACCAAATTCACCAAAAAGTGCAAAACCCATCCACCAGTTATAAATATATTCTATCTTCATATAAATTGCCTGCCAGTCTTCACTGCAATAAATAAAATATGCAAATTATGCTGCATTAATTCCTTAACAGTGCGTTCTGTGACAACATATCAGATTAGTCCTAATTAAAATAAGCCTTTTGTGGGAAAGGCATCATAAGTACACTCCACTGATCTGCATTTCTTTTTTAGCACCGTTGACAGCTCAATTAATATTTCTCAGTCACATGGCAGTTCACTTCGTTAAGATGAGGCACTTACCAGGCTTAAAACAAGTGATGAGCAGCATATTGGAAAGCAGCCATCTTCAAGCTACTTGCTTGAAGACTGTTGAAAGAAGGAAACTTGAATAAATAAAGAATAAATAAAAATAAAAATCCCAAAGACTTTGAAAAATGTCATAGCTTCAGGTTCTTTGTCATGAGAAAGTATTCCTAATGTCTTAATTTTCCTCTTGAGGCACAAAAACCCTGAAAATGACCTGCTGGATAGTGATAAAAATCAGGAAAACTACAGCAGTGAAAAGTAAAACATGAAATTAAATCTGGTAAAAGTTAAAATGGACTCTATAAACAAACAAGTCACTGAATATGTTTTAAAATGGCGATTAAAGGTGCTGCTCCTTTAGTTTAAACACAGAGACTGTCAGAAACATATTAATTTAGTTTAATTTCAATTCAGTTTGCTCAACAGCAACAGGTTGGGGTGGGCGGTTACCCAGGGTGGCATTGGAAGGGAAGAGGAACCAAAATATGGGCGGACTTATTGTGTGTTGGAAGTGTTTTTTTTTTTTGTTTCTTTCATTTTCATTTTTTATGGAATGGACAGAAAGCAGAGGCAGGTAGTAACTAATTACAATTACTCAGTTACATTTACTTGAGTAACATTTTGGAATAAACATATTTTTGTGAATAGTTTTACTACGTCAAATTTTTTTATTTTGTTTGAGTGATATCACGGCTGCACAGTGGCGCAGTTGGTAGCACTGAAGGTCCTGGGTTCGATTCCCGGCCGGGGTCTTTCTGCACGGAGTTTGCATGTTCTCCCTGTTCATGCGTGGGTTCTCTCTGGGTTCTCCGGCTTCCTCCCACAGTCCAAAAACATGACTGTCAGGTTAATTGGTCTTTCCAAATTCTCCCTAGGTGTGTGTGTGTGTGTGCATGGTTGTTTGTCCTGTTTGTTTCTGT